>NW_010582218.1:94082-157717 GCF_000705375.1 Tinamus guttatus
GTGATTGAGTGGGGAGTAGCTGGTTGGTCAGGTCCTAGGTTTAGGAAAACACCAGGGCCCCAATAGCCGTTTGCTTCATTTCCACTCAGCATTATCCGATCTCCACCACTCAAGCAGACTCGCCACAGATATTCAGTTTCTGTTTCACCTGGTTTCCTGCTATACTTCTCTTGTAGGTTGGTTAGTTGTAAAGGGTCCCAGGGAATAGTCCTGGTAGTGTATCGCGGAGCACCACCTCGGGGGCCGTCAGTTCTTTCTGTTTTCACTATAGGTCGAGCCTCATATACAGGAGGTTCGGGGGGATATGAGGGGTCATTGTCATTGTCTGAGCTACTATCCTCAGAACTGGGGGAACTTCCCCAAATGTCCCCATCCCAATCCTCAGGGGATACTATCAGTTTCTTTATTTGTACCACATCAGGAGGGCGAGGAGCCCGTAAAAGCATCATTTCTACCTTTTCCTCCAATTTTTGCCTCTTTTCCTGTTCTTCTTGTAATTGCTTTTGTAATTGCTGGATCTTTAAGGATAACAGCAATTCAGTGTTTTTCCTTCCTTCTATTTCTACTCTAAGATCCTGTTCTGTTTTAGTCCTCTCTTTACGTTCTTGTTTTGCGACTTCCAGGCAAGTTCCCAGCATCTTACAAATAATACCCTTTCCTTTACCATCCTTTAAGGAACCTCTAGCCGACTTTAAATGTTCTTCCACAGCTTCCCAATCATGCCAGTTATCACGAGCCCACTCCTCTGAGAAGTTGGGACTCGGGTTCACTCCATGCCTCCGTAAATAATTAGTGATACAACTTGCCATCCTGCCGACTACGCCAATTTTGTCACGGAACGAGCTGTGGTGAGGGGTGAGTGACACAATGCACTTCACTCACGGGAAAGAAATAGGAATAGGTTTTATTGGTAATGACAATGGTTTCACGAGATTCTATGGCAAGGTCACTTATTAGTTACTGCATGGAGGTTCAAGATATACACAGAATTATCAAGGACACCCTCCCGTTGGGTCACGAGGTTCAGACTGGACCCCCTTGCTTTCCAAACTCCTTCTGAGAGGAGTCTGGGTGCGGCTGAATCCAGTTCTAGTCCCAGACCTGGTCAAACAGAAAATAACAAATTATAATTTTAATGTCAGCGTCTATGTTTGTTATGTGTAAATTATGGTTAGTTAGCATTAGTAAACATATTTTCCCCTTATGATATTATTTGTATTTTTCAATAAATACTTGTAAAATTATCTTTTGGATACCACAAATATAGTGGGCAGAATCACCTGCAGAAATTTCTGTTATAAATTAAAATAGTGCTAATTTCAAATATTTGTACGGAAACTTGTTTTGTCTCCAGCATATGTCATACTAATTTCTGTTAACGTTAGTGACTGATAATTGTCACTTTGTAACAAAAATAAAGGTTGATCCGGAGCTAATAAAGACCTTCATCAATGTTCATTTTTCATTTAAAGTAATGTTTCAAAGGCAGTTAAGCCTTGACCTAAGTGCTTTGTTGCATGAAAGCCAAAACAAGCCAAGTTAACAGCTACAGTTCTCTCTGTGTCACACAGGCATTGGTATATACCATGGCCATAGGCATTGGTATTGACCCTCAGCCTGGCACAGGATAAGACTGAGTGGAGATGCAAGGAATTCCCAAGATGGCAAAGTTCACAGAAAGTAAGAGCAAACCTTAGTTTAGAGATTAGGAAATTTCTCCTCATGAAAGTATGTGTGGTGATTGCCATCAAATGCTCAATACCTCATGTTATGTGATTTCAATATGTACCATATAAAGAAGTCAGTAGAATAAACTATTTCTAAGGTAACATTATATAAAGCAAAAGCAGTAAACTCTAACTTACAAAGGGGCCTTTTAAGAGAAAAATTAAAAAGTTTTCTAACGAGTAGTGAATTAGGAGTAAGCAAACTTGGGTCTACTCTGTAAGACCAGACCTGTCACCTGTTTACCTTGAGACATCCTGTTCCCTGAAATGCTAAGTGAGCGTGGTCCATCTATCAACAAAGTGTCACTAAGAAGGCTTTAGCAAGTGTGTGCTTTCAATGAATGACTGTTACAGTGCAGTGAAGGTACAGAAATGGACAGCGTAAATCAGGAAAATACACTGAGAAAAATAAAGCTGCTGTTGTCTGCTGCTTGAGGGAAAATTTGCTAACAGAAATGGTGAGTGGGGGAGGAAACAGGAGGTAAAACAATGAGCGCCTTGTTAGTATTACCCTACTTGCAGAGAAACTACTGCTTTTAATGAGCAATCAGAGTGTTCATTTAGTCTAGTGCCAGATCTTGTTCTCAAGGAGACATTTGTGCGCTTAGATTGTTAATTAGCCACAGCATCCATAACCGTCCTCTGCATGTCGGATAAGAGGAACAACATAATTGAGGAACATCTAGAATTGTAAAATCCAAAATGAGATTGAAGAGGAGGGAAAGAACCTATAAAATTAAGAATTCATAGATCTATGTGAACAGAACCTTTAATAAGAAGGGAGACAAGGTATCAAAATAGATAACCAGCCTTTGCCAAGACATAGTGAAAATGAGATCATATTGTGCTTCTGTTTTTTCTTTAAGTCAGATAATGGGATGAACTCCCATTGATAAATTATTTTTTTAAATAGATATTAAATTATAGTTACTGTAGCAAAGGACAGTAAAGGAATGGCTGCCTAGTCAGAACTGCATTTACTGTAGAGTTGAATATGTATTACTTGTGAGGATACAGTTACATCCTAAGTAAGTCATATAGGCAGCAAAATATTAAGGTTTAAATGAAGGGTTTTTATTTGAAGACAGGACATGCATACACCTATGCAAGAGGGTATAGGTGCAGTGGTCGGACTTTTCCATTTTTTCATAAGGAAGTCATTGTGTATTTTTAAAGGAGTCAACGAAAGCGCCCATGCTTGAAGGTAGAGTATGCACCTCTGTCTCACTGATCAAGTTGCAGTATGTTAGGTGTCTACCTGAACTTTAATAGAGGAAATGAATGAGAAGTCTTGTCAGTTTTTCTCTTAAAAACATGCTTTATACATTGATTACTTAATTTTTTATATAACAAGAAAATAAAACAGATTTTGTAGAATGAATTGTGACAGCTCATGGGGCAAAACAATACAGAGGCATAATCAAGAAAGAAAAGCACCTTCCTGTCCAGTCAAAACAACACTTGTAAAACTTCGTGTCCCTTCTTTCTCAGCTTCCTCTCCAAAAAGATGTTCCTCTCATTCATATTTGGGGATTTTGTGTGCGAGTCTGCAGGAACAAGCATGCCCTTCCACACCAATTTTCAGTAGCTAGGCTTGGTTCCTGAGGCACTCCTGCGAGCATCCCACTGCAGAAGGAGTGAGGCTGGTCAAGAAGTATGGCCTGAAAGGGCACGTTAGGCATTGGGGAGGCACCACAGCAGCATGGTGTAGCTGAGGACTAGCAGAGTTGACCTATTTAACGACAGGAAATAGATATGGTTGGTTGGGTTAACATAACTACTTTCGGAGCCTGAAAATCGGCAGAGTCCTAATCTACCAAGCAGCAACATTAACCTGTCTTTCCAGAAGAAGACACTTAAAACTTTATGAGACCAAATAAAATGTACAAAACCTGTCATACCAGCAGAGTGAAGAATAGCTTTGACTGGAAGATCTGAAAGATAGCAGGGATACGAGGAATCTGAGTTGCAGAAATATCTGTCCTACTGTGGTTATCTTCAGTTATCTTTTTGTTGCTGGTAATTTACTGTGCATTTGTGGGCTTAATGCATCTCATAATTTTGGAGCCTTTTCTGATTACTTGTTTAGAACAAAACTGGTGGGGTTTCCAATGTAATTCTTCAGATCTGGCATCATCATGTGGAAGCAACATCACAGTCTAACAGTGTTTTATATTTTGTCATGCTGGAACCAATGCCATGTACCTTTATTCTGCATGAGGGCTAACAACCAACAGTAAGTTAAAAATGTCAAAAGAAATGAAAAGAGAGAAATGAGAAGCATTAACCTGGATTAGTAATATGTAGAACCACTGTGGAACTATTACCCTTTGACTCATTTCTCTAACCATTGAAGAGGGTGAGAAACATATGAAAATGGCAAATGGATGATTAACTGTTGTAGCAGACTTATCAGTTTGCACTGATGGGGTAGCTAGTTTCAGCAAAAACTTTCAGACCTGCTCCAGAGGCAAAAATAAAGACTTAAGGATGAAAGAATAATAAAAAATGCTTGCTGCTTTGTTTGAGTACATGATTTAGTCTTCATCACCAAAGTCATCTTAGTAAAAGTGTAAATACCCTCACACAAATAAACACAGGTCCATCATCTAGGTCACAGTATTTTTTCTTTTTCTGAGAACAGTGTTAGTTTTACCTGCCACAGTTCTTAACTTGCCTGTACAGAGATTAAAATTTAAATCTCTAATGCATGCCTAAGTGCCAGTGGGCATTAATGTAGGATATAATTTGAGGTTAAGGAAATATAATAAAGTAATAATTTTATTATGGTTTTTTTATGGGGAAAGAGAAACAATAGAATAAGTCACCTTTTGTATTTCTATTGTGTGATAATTTAGGATAATTTGAGTTAAAATTCAGTGGTTCATGAATAGGAAGTGAACAATAGCAGAGCCATTACTTATCCTTAGGGCAGTAATGCATCTAGGAAATTACATCTAACACAAGAGTCAAAGGGCCTTATTGGTCACTCTCTAGTCTCTGGTGGCCAGGCAGCAGTGTCTAGATATAAACTGAAAAAAGAGCAAGGAAGTGAGAGAAACAGAAGGGAAATGTCTGCTCTTGGGACTTCCTTTTTAGTTCTTAGAACTCTGTACAGCTCCACAGAGAGCAGAGAAGAAAAAAAAAAAAAGAGTGAAAAAGGAAACAACAAAACTTCAGATCTAAATACTATTTTCAAGCTGTATAAGAAAAGCTACAACCCCAATGTCTAATCCTGGAAATGACTGCATACCCCCAATGAATTCAAGCTGAAAGACATTTGTCATGGTCATTTAGTGCAAAATTATGCCTCATAAAAAGCATGAATATAATAAAGTAAAAGTTTCAACATTCCTTAAACAATGTTTTCAAAGGCCTGCACCCTGTAATTCAGCTCGGCACAGAGAGCCAAGCCAGTTAATATGTCCTTGTAGTAACGTATTCAGAGAGCGGCCAGCTCAGGTCTGAAGGTTAGAGAGCAGTTGGTGACATGCCACACGGAGCTGTGTCGTGGAGGGGTGTGTGTGGTGTTGGTCCTTACGGTTCTACAGCTCAGTGACAGTTAACTTACATTCCTCAGCCTGTTTGGTGCCCTGTCGTAATTCACAGACCTCCAGCCAGCTTCTGATTCACAGTGAATAGTTTCTCACATTGCACGGTTTTATACTGGTTTTCTGGGATTGTAGCAACTGTAGATGAATTTCACTGGAGGATGCTATTAAAGAAAGAGAAAATAAAAGAAAAAAAAAATAGGGTTAGAATTAGCAGAATAGCAGAGAAACAAAAAGTGAAGTTTGTAAATTTCATATAACTTGCAGGCCTTTTGCTTACAGGTCACATTATGCCAGTGAACTCTACAAAACATAATTATCCAAAGGTGGAGCATAATATTATCACTGCCTTGCCTTTGCTTTTGGGCATCATGATATAACTTTGGCAGCATTAATTGCCTGCAACACATTTCTTGAGCTAGGGAGCTCCACTAAGTCTGGTATTGTAGGTCACCTGGTCGTAGAATGTATTTGTGCAGCAAAAGCTTTGAAAATGATTTGTTCTGTTCTGATTTCAGCTGTATTTTGTGAACCAGGGCAGCATTGGTGTTACTGTAACTCATTCCACTTTGTTTAACCAGAGACAGTGTGATTCTGTTCAGGGAAGATTTCTGAATTCTGGCATCATGGTCACTCACACAGGCACAAGGCAAAAGGCATTCTGAAACCTGTGGTGGTTTAATTTGGTTGTGTGCTGAAATAGGTGGTGACCTAGAAGCTACATGCATCTTTTAATCATGTGAAACCCAACAGGGTCCTGCAGATGGCTATTATTTTAAAACTTCATGTCCTAGTGACACAGATTTTTTTACTCTCTGTCATATGGTACAGGAAAATATAAACAATACAAAATTGCTTCTGAACTTGAGGTATCATCTAAAACTTAAACTGAATTCTGCAATATGAGCAAATTAATTCCGTTTCTCTGTAAAAAAAAAAGAAATAACATTGCTACATGGATTTGAAATACTGTAGACCCTTTTGCAATATCAGTGTCACAAACTATTGTGCCAAATGTCCTCCCAGCTATACCCAAATTGTTTTCAGAGGAACTGCCCGTGTGGAAATGAGAAAGTAATTTGCCTTAGTATGTTGGCTCCAGCTAGAGCATACGGCAAAAAGAGCTCACTTTTCTTTTGCCTTTTGAAACTTAATATTGATACTTGGATAATTATTTTCAATAATGATTCAATAACAAAGCTACCTGCAGAAAAATAAATTATAAAAGCTGATTCTAGTTGTCTCAAATCCTGAAAAGAAAGACAGTGGTCAGTAATCTGCTTGGTAGACAAGTGGTAGAGAACAGAGACAAATGGTGGGACTCTGGTCAACATTAATCTATAGATGTTGGACATACTGTATACATTCTGTTTTGCTCTCAGTAAATTTGACAGCTCCAGTGGGGTAAAATTCTAGTTATTATTCATTATTTGTATTCACACAGCATAAAAAATACACTACCGAGTAGACATGCAGGTTTTGAAAATTCCTCTTTCCATGATAGGGGATTGTTTTGGAAGACATAAAGATCACATCCAGTGTTTCTTAGAATACCTCTTATTTGTTAAGTTGTTATTAGAAACTGTTATTAATATTAATATCAGATAAGAGTTTACACGATTCATTCACTTATTCAGAGCAACAGTTGGGAGGGCAACCTAGTCCAACCACCCTACTCAGGCAGGGTCACCTGGAGTGAGTTGCCTTGGGCCAGCTGGGTTTTGAGTGTGTCCAAAGATGGAGGCTCCACAACCTCTCACAACCTCACAGTGATAAAGGTGGGGTTTTTTATGTTTGAGTGGAATTTCCTGTGTTTCAGTTAGTGACCTCTACACAAGTCACCTCTTGTACCGTCCCTAGGCACTCTTGAGAAGAGTCTGTCTGTGTTTTCTTTATAACCTCCCCCCAGATATTCATACATACAAACATAAAACATCAAGGCTGAAAGACACATTCATCTAACTTTGACTGAAATGGGTATATTGTTTTTCCTTAGCTGCCTTTTGGCCAAAGTCTTATCCCTAAACTCAGACTGGCAACATTAGTGTTGACTTTTTTCTGGAAACTCTGGAGGTTCACTGTGTAAGAATTTGTTTTACAGGCAGGCACTTTTCCTCATTAAGTTATCCTATAAGATGAAATTACTTCTACCAGAGATGCCTGGCCTGAGTACCTCTTCTTGTAAATGAAAGTGGAGTACAGGGGAATTGGGACAGGGCTTCTACAGGTTTGTTCCCAAAGGAGAGCACCCACAGTTACCAAGTCCAGGCAGTCAGGCTTCCTGCCTGGCACATGCATAGCTAATTTTTATCATTCGCAATGTTTTCTTCCTCAACAACTCCTGAAATTATTCATGCTCTAACTTAGAAAACATAGAGCATTTTCCCGAAGTAAAGATTTTTTTTTTTTCTGAAATGGAGCTACCAAACATTAAGTACACAGTTAAGCGCTTTTTTAAGGAACCTGGCTGAACTCAAAGTTAGAGCAGAACTGCAAAACTCATTCAGATTTGTATTCATAATGGTGGCACAAATTGTCAAAGACCAGCTAGATTAAGAAATTTTTCTGGTCTATATAGGCAAAAAAAAACATTCCTGCAAGATGGCCAGGAGGGAGTGAAAGAACTGGAAAACAAATCTGGAAGTGCTTTCTTTGCTGTATAAAAGCTGCTTGTGATAGAAAAACACTTAACTTGTGAGTCTGAGGAAATATGATGCGAGGAAAATAAGATCTTTTCATTTCCTGAATTCAGTGACTCAGAACAGCAGGAAGGAACTGATGGAGATAAGGAAATCTTTTGCTAAAGGAAATATGGAAGTGTTTTTTTTTTTTTCTTTTCCCCACAAACTTGAGAGTTCACTATCAAAAATATATATATGTGTGTGTGTGTATTTTCTGAGACAAGAACTCTGCTAGGAAAAAAGCAAAAAAGATACAAGTGAGGACAGTTTCTCTCACACAAGAAAGGAGAATGTGTATAACCAAGAAAACCAATGAATTTTCATTCACACAAAAACTTCTAAACTACTTTTGTTTGTAATAAACTATATAAAGCATTACAGTGACAGATCCCAGAACAAAACTAGAACTTTTTGATGACAGTAATGTTGTAAAACAGCAGGAAGGAGAAGATACTGCCACACAGATGCAAGGCTTCCAGTTTCCCCTAGAGGAAAACTCTCCATTTACCAACATACGTAACAATTTTGTGATCTGATCTTTCACTTAACATAATAAAGATATCCTTGTGTATGGTGGGTGTATTTCCTATCCTGTTAACAGTGCAACTCAGAAGTAATCCTTGTCAATTGAATTCCACTATCATAAATTCACCTTGAGAGCAGAATCCATTTAATTTCTTTAGACAAATATTATAATACTTCTTAATATTTTAAGGACTCTGTTAGAAACATAATGTGGAAAAGAGGCATACAAAATGTTTCCTACATTTTAAAGATCTATTTTAATCCCAGCATTAATTTTCAAGACTCTCATGAGAATCCATTTTTCAATACTTGAACTGTACAACACACTGAAAATAGATCTACTCTCGCAATACTTCTTAAACCTTTTGTTTTAAACTTATCCAGTAAAAGTGGATAATTATTAAATCTCCAAAAAGCATAGAAAACTGATGATTCAATTGTCATGTATTTGAACTTACTTTGTACAGGACTGCAGCATTAGAGGCACAGGAATTTTTACCACTGACACTAATAATCAGTGTCTTGCTATGAATTTACTTAGAGCAACGACAATTATCTGTTTGGTTTCTGTTTGTTTAGAGTCATGTTTTGAATGGAAAAGGTCTCTACCTTTAACCTGAAGTAACACTTAAATCTACCTGCTGGTGTGTACGGTACTTTTTTCATACACAAAGACGGAAAAAAGGCCCAGCTCACTCTGAAGCTTTATCTTCACAGGCTCTTGCTGTCTAGCAGACTTTGCTTCAAAGCACCAACCAAACTGTAGGTCATAGGTACTGCATTTGCAAAGATGTAAGTGATATTCAAACCTGAGATGACCAAAACTTTTCAAAAGATGGAAAAGAAACTCTTCTTCAAAGGATGCTATTAACTTTCTCCTGAAACTTCACATGCTGTTCCAGAAATCCCTATCTCCATATGTTGTAGAGCTACTTCTGTTGTGTTTTGTCTTCTTCTTTGGTACTGTAGACACTAGACAGAAGATCTTTATGACTCAGGAAGCAGGCACACCTACCCGAATTGGCTTCTGATCTGCGATAGTGCTGGAGGCCTTTATTCCCAGCCATAAAGGCCTAGGGCTCCTGTAACACCTCACGCAGTTCCTATGGGACCTAGAGTCAGGAGACAATTTTCAACACAGAGCTTGTATGAAAGGGGAGACACTTGCATCTACAAATCCTTTTTCATTTTTAATATTGAGTAAAGAGCATATAACTGTGATATTACATGTATCAGTGTGAATTTAATGGAGGAAAAAGAATGGACTCCAAATTCAGTGGCATAAAGGCATAGATTTTGCCAACATTTCTGCCATACATGGTACTTGACAAAAGAAGCTATTAAAATACATTTTCCCCACCTGGATAATAATATTTTTATGCAGGTATTGTTAGTAAAAGAAAGCAAATTTCATTTTTGCCTTTTACAGTGTAATGTATTCTGCTTTCCAGATACCGTGGGGTCTATTTTGTGAATTTAAGTTCTGTGAACAACATGACAGTTCAAATAAGCTTCAGTACAAAATATCCTGCATGAAGTAGCAGTCTAGTGAAAATGCAATTTTGCTTTTCCTCTTCCCTCCTCACCTTAAGTATCTTAATTCCCTTTAGGATACTTCAGGGCAAATATCAAAATTTGCAAATCAGAGGAAAGTACCAAGCAAATAATGGACTTAAATGAATTTCACATTTTTTAACTCATTATCCATTTGTTGTATATCATCCACTCTGATGCATGTAGTGGGAAATGGAATTTTTGCTGTAGTAAATAAACCTATTTATAACAGTGTATTAATGATATCATTTACTTTTTTTTAAAAAAAGGGAGAGGATCTTTACATTTTGTTTAGGAAAAAAAAAAAAAAGTAGTATCTTGAATGCCTAAATCTGTAGCCATTCCCCTTCAAAAAGGGGAACAGATTTTCAGAATTGTGCACCACCTGCAAATTTCAGCTCTACAAGCTCACCTTGAATCAAGGGAGAAGCATTAGACAGCTCTCAGCTATGGGCTCCTGCCTGGTGTTGTCACACAGAAATCTGCTACTGATTTGCTCAAAGTTGATTTCTCACACATTGAGTAAGAAAAGAGTTTTGAGGTGTGGTATCCCTATTAGCTGTATTTGCTTGTCACATTTGCCCATATAAATAGATGTCTACCTTTAAACAACATTCATGTGAATGTCTGCGTCACTATCATCTGGGAAAGCCAGAAAAAAAAAATGAAAAAAAAGGAAGGATTTCTGAGAGTTTTCATAAATCTGATCCTTTTGTAATACTAAAAATAGAGACCTAAAGGAGTAGAAACTTTCTGTCTGCACTAAAAATAAGGAACTACAAAAAAAAAAAAGAGAGATAAGTCTTATTAATGAATTATGCAATAATTTAACAAATTGAATGACAAACCAGCTATCCATATGTTGAAAGGAGTGAATTTGGTAGGACAAAAAAAGCAAATAATACATATTTATAATAATTAAATGTCCCTACCCCCTTCTGTATGCCCTTCCTAGTGATAATTGTCCTTATGTAAGATGCGGTTCAAGATGTCTTCTGTAACACATTCACTTAGACTTCTGCAGTGCATTTTGTTCCCAATATTTTTTTTCTCAAATTCTTGATAACACTGTGTTATCAGACTGTGTCAGTATTATTGTAAATAATAAGTCACTGCAATTGGCATGACCAACTTTCTGATGAAAAAACACTGTACTACTTATTCTGAAGGAAGGGAAGAAAAACCCAGTAAATTCCATCTTTTTTTATCAAGCTGCTATTAGACTGGCTATTAAAATGAAGTTGTTGAGTTGGAGGGGCATTTCCTGCTGTATTAATACATAGAGACCTTCTGCTGCAAGGTATTCTGTATAAATTCCACAGAACAGTTCGCAAGAACTGCAATACTGTCGTACTGAAACTGAACTGAACTGAAACAGGTTCCTCTGCATCCTCCATGCTTTGTAATGCAGTCACTTGCATGAAGAAGATAGTTCCTGTGAAAATATAGTCCATATGTTGCTACACAGTTAGTGTAGCACAGTTAGTTAGTAGATATTAATAGTCAACTTCTTTTCTGTAGTAAACTGATAATAGCCATGTTGATTTCTTCATGTTGATAACGCACAAGAGATGTATTTCCTTACATTTTTCTTCTTCATAAAGTTCATTTCCAAGTCTTCACCTCAGATACTGAAGCTGAAGACTTAAAACAACTTGTCCTCCTGATTCTTTTTTCTGACTCCCTTCCATCCGAGCTGGCTGTTCAAAAATCACTAAAGATACGAAGATGAGAGTGAAGCTATATAGCAGTGGTTCTTCTCTTTGTCCCACAAGATTCCCCTTTCTTATCCTGCAGACTAGGAACTTGGCAAAGAGTTTGTGAAACAAAATATGAATCAGGAAAGGAAAACTCAGAGTGGGTGGGAAGAAACTGAGGTTGAGTAAAGGTACTTTCTGGAAAAGGAGAAAATGAAAGACATGAGAATGAGTCCTGGGAGAAATGAGGTAATTCAAATACAAGAGAATATGGATTTTTAAAAATATCCATGAGGGACAGATGTTCAGATCACATTTTTCAGGCACTTAGGAGCAGACAGTTGTTCAAAATTTCTTCCATGTTATACTTCAGAGAGACAGTAATTCCCTTATGGATAAAATGAGGTGTCTCAAAGGTAGCAGTACCAGCACAATTATTTATAATTATTTATATAACAGTTCCATAGACATCAAGGAAGACATGAAGCTTTCAGAAAACTTGAGAAGTGGGAGTTCACCTCACACTGAAGTTCAGAGAACTACCCTAGCTGCATTTTGCACTCCTTAGCCAGACCTTCAAGTAAAATTCCCAAGATGATTAAAACACCACCAAAAACATCACAGAAACTTTCTGCATTTTATTTTTCATCCTTCAGGACTTCTATACTCATTTTTCAATATTCTCTTTTTTTTTTTTTGGCTCTGTCTTCAGCAGTGACTTTGACTTATCTTCAAAGGTGTGGACTCTTTTCAGGATATGCCAAGATAAGATCTCATTGAAGCTGGGGAAATTTGTAAGTGTTTTAAGCGGAAAAAAAAAAAAAAGAGTTATAGAGAGGACAATAAACATTTCTTGTGGTAGTAATCTTTGCTGGCATCTTCTCACCTTTCCCAGGTCCACAGAAATCCAGATACCTTGCAAGTTGAAGGCTATCCTAAGAAGGGAATGAGGGATACCTAAAAATGACTAATTAATCAGCAAGGGAATGTTTTTTTCAAAAGTCCTTAATTGATAATTGAATTTTCAGTGTTATGTCTGTCTGTTTCTCCTATGGGCCTGGAATCCCAAGGAATCTTTCACTACATTACCTGTAGGGAGGTACTTGGGAGCTCTCTTGGTCTGGAACCAGGAACTGGCTTCTGATACAAAACTGAGGAGGAGAAGAAATATGCCCGAATTCACAATCTTGGAAAATTAGCAGTATAATATCATAGTTCATAATTCATCAGCATAGTCTGCAGTAATTTCTTAATCTCAACTCCATGGGAATCTTTTCTTTTCTTGTTACCATTCTCTGCCTCTCAAATTCCCAGACATACCCAGTACGCCAATGGAAATGCTTCCAGGTTGAGCATCTGAGAAACTCCTCTCTTTTCTCCTTTTAAAACAGAGTAGTACAAATACCTGCCTACCTTACAAAACCTTCTTAGCCTAGCATCCTGGCCTCACTTAGAAAAATATCTCAAAACCAATGCCAGCGAAATTAAAATTATATTTGAAATTGAAATGGAATTGAATTGAAATTAATTGAAATTATTATTGAATTCCAAACATATTTGGGAATTCTGAGGCTATCCCTCCAACCCTTGACAAACCGATATCACCAGAACTCTTTGGATTCAAGGTTTTTCCTGAGCTTATTCTTACTGACAGGCCTATCAATCATCTGTATTTGAACACCAAGTTTTACAAAGAGGAACATCCGCTTGCTCTCTGTAAAGAACATGCCTGTTTGCCCCTCACTTCTAATGGAGGCTCAGCCATGTTAGTTTCTTGTATTTTATATTTTCACTCTTCTTTCTCTCTGACTTGCCAGCAGGTAGCTCTTTACAGGTAGCTGTGCTCAGGACTTCTCTGCTTGCAGCTCAGTCCATCTGCAAAGGCAGACTGAGCTTCAACACTTCTCAAATCCTGGTCTGACTTCAGTGCTGACAAGCTGACATCATGTCACAGTGGTCACCTCCTATCTTAGCTCTCTCTTTCTCCCTAAATATTTAACTCTCTCACTCTTAGTAAGATACTTTTTCTAAAGTTCTCAGCCATGAGACAACTTTTCATCTCATCACAGATTTCACATTTAAGATATCAGATATCAGACACAGCTTTTTTTTTTTTTTTTTTTTTTTTTTTCCCTCCTCCTTTCTATTCTCTAGCCAATAGCTTAGTTAAGACTTCAATATTCTCAGAGAATGTGTTCCCTAACTTCCTTTCTTATATGGTCAATGAACTTAGCGTCTCCTGCTCATGAAATAGCACCATCTCTGTAGTTAGCCAGCTAGTGATTGATATATTAGGCTAAGTGTAAAAAAAAAAATACATTTAAGCTCCTGTTTTTAGACACTTCCACAGACCAGTCTAGATTTGAAACTTCCTTTTATTAAAATAGAGTATAATATAAATTACTCTGCATAACTTTGTGAGAATATACTGGCATAAAATAAATGAGTTCATAATGCATCTAAAGCCATTTAAATAATAAATAAAATACAGTAGGAGAGGGCTTTTGTCCTCTTGCATGCAATGTAGCAAACTCAAAATCTCTCATAAAAGTGCTAATTGGATTGAAGCCACAGAATGATAAACTCCAGTTTTAGCAGTTGTGATAGAGTGAAATCCCCCTTTCTGAATGTGGAAATGTGTTACTGCCTTCCTAAATAATGAAGGAGACATAATTTTTCAGCAGCTGTAGTAATGTGCAGTATAACGTGCAGTTAACACTTGCCCTCCCCTTGGACACTGCGCACTACCCTTTGAGTCTGCTAAGTGGTTTGTGCGTTTGAGCCATTGGTCCTTGAGGGAATGCAGAGGAGCCTCATTAACTGCAGGAGACCAAACTCGGGGCTGGGTGGGTAAGTGTTGCCGAAACATTAAGAACAGAGTTGTTTATTGTTGTTAATTAGGTGAGGAGTCCCAGCAAATCACTCTTAATGGATTAGCTTTAAAGAGGATTGATGTGAACCTGTTCTATGTCCTTTGCTTTGTATTAGTAAGAGGATCCTCCAGAGTTAATGCCTCCTGTTTTACTACAAAAATACTACTGAAGAACTTTATAAATTATAGTGAGGCATTTGCAGTCTTTTGTGTGTGTAACTGTACTCCGACCTACAAGTTTCTTAGTTAGAATACGGACAGATGGACTGCATATAGGAACATGTAGGTTAGGTTATCACTGAAGAACAACAATGTCTTCCTTTTAAATAGTATGACTTATAAATCATACAAAAAACTTCCCTGTTTTGATGACCCCTGTTTCAAAGTTCTGGTGATGTTTTCTTCATAAAGTTCTAGTGTTTCTATGTCCTAGAAACAAATGGTCTCTCTGCCACCATTACTGACAATGCAGTAATGTAAAAGAGGGACTACCTGAACTCTAAGCAGATGAGAGTAAGAAGAATGGAGAAAAACAAGTAATTGAACAGAAGTGCTGAATAGTGGGAACCAGAGAGTACTGCTGACTGGATTTGGAAAGAGATGGAACAGAGCAAATGGTTGAGTGGATTAGAGGACTTTGTGACCTGAAAGAAGAACTGAAGAAAAGGTTGGGAAAGAAGAGTGGCAGTCAAAGCTGATGAGGGACAAGGAATGCAAAAAAGTAAGACTTGTTGAGCAAATGGAGTAGGAAAGTTTGTTTAACATTTGTGACACTAAAAATGTTGATATGGATTTCATTTTATTTTAAAGCACTATATAGGGGTCACCCTATAAATCTCACCTATCTATTGCTCTATCATAAACCGAGGCTAAAATCAGGCTAAAGAGGGACAGATAGTAAACTGCTAATCCCTGGAGACACAAGCAACTGAGGACTATTCCCTTGGCCTTTCAGACACTCTGATCACCAGTGTAAGTGTCAAAGGAGAGCTTCTTGTTTTTCAGTTTGCTATTTTTCTAAAAAATTATGTTAAGAAGAGTGGAATTAAGATGTCATCTGCAAATTTAATTAGTGTCCTACTGTGTAATGTTATGTTATTTTCTACATTTTTGTCATCAGATGTTATTTTTTTTCCACAAAACAGCAGCTAAATTCATTATACAGGACAATCATACATTTGAGAATTTGTCAGGGTTGTGTAAAAAAGACAGTTTTTTGTAAGAAAGACACTTTCATTTATTATAGAGAAAGAAAGGGGCAGCATTAAGGGAAGAGAAGATCTTTGGATTTTACTTTTTGTAGGAAACAGAAACCTATCCCTGCCTCCAGCACAGAGATCTTGTGTTAGTCTGATCTAGTAATTTTTCTCAGGTAGTCATTAAATGGGTTTTTCATTTTCTGGGCACTTGGCCGGAGATTCTTGCATCCAGCTTGCAGTAAACTGAACAAACACAGCAATAAAGTTATGGTTTGAATGTGTAAAATGCAATGCAATCCTAAACAAATAGAAAAACATATAGACTTAGCTGTTTTAAATTGTACTATAATTAATTATAATAGATAATAATGATAATACATAAAAGTTGTTGGTTTTGATCTCAGTCTCTCCATGTCTCAATTTCTCTTTTGGAAAGTGGAGGTGATAATTCCTTCACTGCAAAGGTGTGTCATGCAAATAAGTTTATGAGAGTTAGTGCAGCATTCACACGTTATAGTGATGAGCACTATGGAAAAGTCCAGGGAGAAATTAAGTATTCTCTCTTCAGAGCACCGTTTGAATAGCGTGCAGTAAATAAGGTATGGGACCATGCATAGAACAAACAGAATAAAACAAAATATTGAATAGCTGCTGATTAAGTGACTTGCATTCTGTACATAAAATGAAGATGTCCTGCGGAAAAATAGAATGTGACCATATAATTGAAGGCTGTGCCATGATAGATCCTCACTGCAACATGAGTTACATTAGACTGGGAACATGAAATCTAGCATCTTCAAACATTTGACTGGCTGTCTCAGGAATTTAATATCATTATTTTAATGTGGGAGTTTTATTATAAAATGTCTAGGATCCAGTTATAGTCTGTGACTGGCGGTTATGCAGAATTTCCCCTTGTGAAGAAATATGGCAAATACATATTTTTTCTAGAAATATATTCTAGAAAATAGCGTATGTTTAAATACAGTGTTTCCATCTTGTGAACAAAAATCCAGTGGAGTGATGATAGATGGAAAGTGACACACAGGTGGAAATATAAAGTAAACTTGTCTTTCGTAAAATAGAAAATATTAAATATATGGGTAGAAAGTCTCTGCCTTTAGTGTTTTCTGAACTTTGCTGTTTTTGAAACACCATTTGTGGACTCCAAGAAACTGGTAAATATAAGAAGATATGAGTTAAATGCACCCTTGAAAATGAAATGTAGTGTCCTAAGTCACTTCAGCATTTTTGATATCTTCACAAGTTCCTTCGTCACGCTATGTATTACTGATGGTATTCATTTTATGCAGGACTAGAGTATATATGGGAAAGTCACAGCATATGAGCTGGAAAAAAGTGTCAATAGGGTTCACTGTTAAAATTCATCTCTGCTATGACTATTTTCTCTCTCAAAATAGGCTTTTGCAAGGCATAAACTTGATCTATTGTGTTTGAAATCCCAGAGCAGAAGTATTCCAGTGACATACTTTAGTCTCAGGTACACGTTTCTTAGCATTTTGCTTTTCTGTTTCAAAAGTAAGAGATCAATTCCAGTGATTTAATTTCAATAAAGGAATAATTTATATAGATCAACAATTGCAATCTGCAAAAAAAACATGCAAGAAAAATGGAACGGCAACTTAAATGTTGCAACCAGTGACTAGCAAACATTCAACCCTGTGGAGAAATGCGAACAGGTGGTAGCCCTGGAGGCATGAGTTGCAGATGTGGCTCAGCTTCCATAATCATTTATGCACAGGTATATGCAGTGTAGAAGGAGGTATTCCTTTATTCTCTAGCTGTGGGAATGGTGCAGACATCTTCTTCGCAGCTCTGGGATGGGTTCTGGGAAATGGGTTGTACACTGATTTTTCAAAGTTCTTCAACGTGACTTGCTGAATTACTTAAAAAAAAAGTCCGAGCAAATGAAGGAAGGCAGGATATTTATTAAACCTTCTTTTGCATTTCCAGAAAATGAACATTATCTGACTCGTGATCATTTACAGCATGCTGACATCCAGTTGTACCCACCCAGAAGTGGCTATCTCTCTTCTTACAGATTTCCTTTGCCTATTTATTTCTTCTTTGATCACAGTCAATTTTCCTCTCTCTTAGTATAATGTTTTCAGGCTTTGTGGCCACTGGTGCTTGTCACTGGTTGTCCCTCATCTGCTCACTGCTGAGTTGCTGCTCCCAAGGGCAGAACTGCCACAAACAAATGACAAGAGACAGTGGCTTTGAACTGTAGGAACAGTTCCCATATTGAAATCAAATACAAAAAGCTTTGTCCTGTTTCTATTCACGTCAGTGGCAAAACTCCTAGTGTCTTCATTTTTTAACTGCTTCAGACTTCAGTTTGAGTTCCAGAATACATGGGATTCTAAATTAAAGTTAGGAGTTGCTTTATGTCTCTTCCCATGTAGCATTTTTCTGTACAAAAGCTATTGCACTGATGGAAAGAGGAAAACCAAAAATAATTGAAATTTGAAGCAGTGTCCCTCCTTCTTTATTTTTCATCATTCAGAATTTTAATTCTAAAAATATAAAGACTGAATAAATATGATAGGGACATTCCTAATCACTGAGACAAAAAACAGCCTCTCATGGAAAAGGATCTGCTCAGAAAGGAGGAAGAAAGCAATTTAAACTAGACAGGAGGCAAAGCAAAGAGATTGGCAGCACATTTAGGATACAGGACAGTGACATGTCATTTTTTCATGTCATTTTCATACGGCAAAGGACCGTGTGTTGGAAAAAAAAAGAAAGAAAAGAAAAAGAAATTGATCATTTGAAAAATAATCTCTGAGAAATGTAAATAAGTTACAAGCACTTATTGCACTATTTGATACTTAAATAACCTGAAAATAAAATAAAACAAAAGATAAAACAAAAGATAAAACAAAACAAACAGTTAATACTGCCAAACTGGCAGATAAATACAGTTAAAGGATAATTAATGATTCAAAGGATGATTAATGATTCATACTAAATAATTTATTACAATAATGGTCCATTTAAAAAGTGGTGGCAGCTGATGGACAACGAGTTACACTGACAGAATCAGTCATCTTGGAAGCTAATGTTTTGTTTTCTGCTAATCAGAATGGAAGATATTTTGCTTGTAAAGCTGTGAGAGTATGATGTCCATGGTTTTAGTCTGTGTTAAGATTTCCATTTTCATTTATTTTTCTAATAGAATATAAATTAAAATACCTGTTTTTTAAAAAAAAAAAACCTAGACAAACAAAGACTGAAGAGTTTGACAACTAACCCCAGAATGTCTTTGTAACTTGAGGATGATGGATCTGAGTCGTACTTGGCTTTTCTCGAATGAAAGCGCTAGTAATCTATGGAATGTGGTAATGGTGATAAAGTTGAACAGCCCAGAAATCTGCAAAAGTGAGGCGATACTACATGTCTCAAAGCCTGTAATTATGTGAGTGAAACAAGAGGGATTCAGAGGGATAAAAAACAGCATCCCAGGAGTGGAGGGACTAAGCATACCGGGAAGGCACCAGCATGGATCAGGCACTGGGAAAAGGGAAGGGAGAACAACTTGTCGTTTTGAATTATCTCCTGTTCTGAGTCACTGAAGACTTTTAATAATACGTTTTTTGAAAACGTATTATTATTAATATGTTTGTATTTGTTTTAAGGGTAACATTTCATGGGGCAATGAAAGAGTAGAATGTATTAGTGACTCTTTACTTTGCCCAGTCCCATTTCCTCTTAAACAATCTCATTTTATTCCTGTTGCAGACTCCAGGCACCTTTTTTCATTATATAATTCTTTTACCATCTCCAGAGGAATAATTTTTTTGACAAGATACAGAAATTATATGTCTTGTTGTTGGAACTAGACAAATAAACATCAGCTTCTAACGTGAACTCTTCACCAAATAACCACCTGAATCATCCTCCCAAGATGCGGTCAAGTGCTTTTGATGATAATGAACAGAAGGATCTATAAAGTCCACAAAAGATTAATCCAGACTCACAGAAAGGAACATAAAGTTACCATTCATGAAGCACAAATATGAACATTCACCTTGTTATTTATAAAAGCCAACTTCATAAATACAACACTATAACAGTGATCAAAATAATGATGTTCCTCACCGTGTGGAACTGTTACAGCCATGGCACATGAAACAGGAGGAATATAAGAACCTGTAGGCAGGATAGGGTATGCATTCTGTGCCAGAAATAAGTATACGCAGAAATAGGTACACATATACCAGTATACATGCTAAAAGAGGAAAGGATAGAGCCTTCCACATCTTTTGTATAGGGGAAGGAAGGTCCAGAGGACTGTGTAGTCTTATTTCAGGTAAATAAAAACCTATGTATTTGCTAGGTTGTTATGGAACCCTGAATAAACTTTTTAGCAAGAGACGTACCCTGTGATGTTTGCCAAACTGTGCTAATAGTCACAACTTGAATATTTGAAGGCTAACCCAGAAATATCTGTATGCTGCTACAGCATCAGATAGTGACAATGACTTTGATCAGCCAGCTGAAATCAAATCTTCTCCGGCCCCTTTTTGTTACACTGAGATTAGTCTTCAACCCACCTTCTGGTCTCTACAGACAGGTAGTTAAATTTGTGCAGACTAGCACATCCACATGGCTTTCTGCAGAGCTTTTGGTGTGGACCACATGAACATTGTCAGCCTTACAGAAAGTCAGTTTGGATCAGAGATCTTTTCAGGGTTCAGAATTTCCCTGGTTTATGAAAGGTAGTGTTCTTCGCTAGAAATAACCCAACTTACCCCTGTACACTGTAGAAACATAAATAGTGGGTATCATCAAGTGAATGTTAAAAGAATTGGAGCTAGTTTTAGTTCTGAATACTAAATTCAAATCCTTTTTTACCTTCTGCTTTCAGAAAATAACTGAGCTATTGAGGTTGTATCATTATTACTATGGCTATTGATGTGACCAAACATTCACCAGAAGGATAATGATTGGGCATTTAATATAAATGAAACAGCCTTATATTCAGTGGCTGATCTGGCTCAGAGAGCACCTTTATCTCATGCTGCTTTGCAGATGTAAGCTCCATTAATATATCCCAGGTGGCTCCTTAAAATGAAATGGGGAGGAAAACAAACTGAAATGGTACAATGTCAATGTTATAAAATTAGAAGAAACGGTAGAATTAAGCCCCATGACCTTTTTGACGGTGTTGGATTATATTTATTATCACATACACTTTGTTACAGTTATTATTTAAACAAAACCATTAGCTAGCAAGCAACAGAATTATAGAATTGCAACAACAGCTTACAGAAATGGAAAATGTTGTTTTTCTGCTTTGATTAGAACAGTTTGTTCTTTTCTCTGGAATTTCATGTACTATTTACTAAGCTTACAATTTAACATATACCTGCCAAACACACATAGCATAAAAAACACAACATAAAACATTGTACATTACAAATGTTAGCAAAAAATTGTTTCGTGCCTTCCAGCAAAGTTCACTTGACCTAGCCTTTTAGTTACAGCGCTCAGGAAATAGCCTAAGAAATAGATGGACTTCAGGTTAGTTCTCGACAGTAAATGGTCACAGGTTCTGTCAGCCCAAAGGGAGAAGTGAATTATGTTGTACTGTGCTTTCTATCAACAGCACTCAGTTTTAAGACATACAAATGCAGGAGCTGTATTTAAAAGCCCTCTCTTTGAAGTTAGACATTACAACCTCTCCTTGGAACGGAATGCTTGCTCTGTCCAAATTAAAAGAGAGATTGTAAATCCAAAACAGTGTGGTGATCACACTGTGAAGAGAATTTGAGGTTGGTAAATAATGTTAGTTAACGCAGAAAGTCCAAAAAAAAAAAAAAAGAATGATTAGATGAAGATGTGCAAACCATATTTCACAGTAAATAAGCTTCATCACTTTTTTGGTCTATAATTCCAGACACAACCAGAGGTACCATTAATTGAGTTGTCATTTCTTATTCCCATCTCTTATATCTTGTCTTAACAGTAAATTATTCCTTTCACTTTTGAAGCTTCCACCAAAAGAGAAATTTCTTTTAATCATTTTATTAAAAATTTCAAAGTTTTCCATTAGGTCCTATCAAATAGATAATAGATAAAAATTCAGATATAAAATAACTAATCCTTTACGATTCCTCAAACAAACATAAACAGTGGCAAGTATCAGACTTCTGTCTGAATATCTTAAATTATTCTGCAGAAAGAGGAGAAAGAGGAGAAAATTGCATTAAAATTCTTCAGCAATAATGTCAACTGTCCACTCTAGTTGTTGATTCTATTGAGCAAGACCAATTTTGTCAATTTTAATTATAATAATGTGTCATATCCCTCTCATAAATACAATGACAGCAAGAAATGGGTAACATTTTAATGGAAAGCTGATGGTCTGGGTGATTTCATATTGTTAGTATGTGATAGTTCTCACTGCAGAGGTCAGTTTGCTGGTGGATTTAACGAATCGCTAGAATATAACATTCCTGTTTGTATGCATGCTTGTGACCCATGGCTTTGCATAGTGGCAGTTTTCAGTCCCAGTCCCTAGCTGCAGCCCTGAAAAATCATTTGTGGCAAGGGTAATCCTGTCTTGTTTCTGCTTCAGCATAAGAAAAAAAAAGTAAAAGTTGAGGAAAGCATGTGGTATCCATCATGGAAAGCTGTGGGAATGACGGTTTGTCGCAGTTGACAGAAACGTCACTCCTGAGTGTATAGTACTCTCACCTGAATCATATCACATGATGTATTCCTGTGAATGTGAGAGCCTGGCACTAACAGACCATAAGCGTCTCTTGCCGTCGTCCCTGCTTAGACGGAATTCCCTGGCTGTTAGCCCTTGGTTAGATCATGTAGCATCAACCTGCCCTCCTGCAGCAACGACCCGCTCCATGCGGGTGAGGGAGAGTAATACTGACCAACACATAGGAGCTTTGAATGTCTTCTTCAGAGATCCCTTGTGACAATTTCTTCTTCTTCTTCTTCTTCTTTTTCTTCTTCTTCTTCTCCTTCTTCTTTTTCTTCTTCTTTTTCTTCTTTTTTCCCAAAGAGTGGAATAAACTGACTAGGTAAATTTTTTTCCTTGCTCAGCACAGTCTTGCTGTGATTGCTGACACTTTTCCACAGCTATGTGTGAGAGTAGGAAAACAATTCTTTTTTTTTTTTTGTCTTTCAGATAATATTTGATACACTTCCCAGAAGATGGGGCCTTGACATGTGTATGTGCCTTGTGTTTTGACCTCAGAACAGTATCTAAAAAGCTTTGTCTCATTTGCCACTTTTGAAACCTTTCTTTGGCCACATGAATGTCTCCCGTACATCTGCCTAGCACTAAACTTTGTCCACACAATTGTCTCAACTAATACCCTTTTCTGGGGTCAAAATCATCAAAAACTTAGGTACCAACTCTGCATTGTTAACCCATCATATGGCTCATCATAAGCTTTTAATAATGCTCTTGCGTTATTCTTATGTCTCACAGGTCTAGTTAGGGTCAGTTATGTAAATCATGGTTGTTTTTTTTTTTCACTCAGCATGTGTTCTGCCAAATAATTTTCTGTTTTACGGGTGCAAATTCCTGAATTAGTCTTAAATCTGAGCAAGTGGGATATTTCATGGACCATGTGTTCCATTATCAATAGTTGAGCCCTTTTTAATCTTCAAGTTCCTAGGGAGCTGTCTTTATACATAAAATATTTTTTTATTCTATTTATTTGATCATAAATCTTAGGAGATACTGCAAGAATTACAACAAGAATGATTACAAATTACTTTGCCAGCTAGTTACAAAAACAAGAGCAAGACAAAGCACTGTTATTGTTTTGTTCACAGTTATCCATCATATTTTTTGCATTCTCACTGTATATATATCTGTATACATACATACATACATACATGCATATATATATATATATATATCTCCTGCTCTGTGGAAAAGAGATAATTCACTTCCTGTTAAAAGGAAAGCATGTGCGGTCCATTTAAATTCTTATATAAATTATTTTATAAACTGGTGTGACATTTAAACTTAACCTGGTGACATTTCTTCTCCTTGCTGCTTTCTGTAACACCTGTTACTGATCCTGCTGTCATGTGGAGACTGCTTCCATGGAAACACCTGCCATACGGGATGGTGACGGCTTTGGAATTAGCACATTTTTCATAAAAGAATTTCTTTCTTCACTTTTATGATGAATCTGCCACATTTCTGGATATTCCTGTGGAATGTATATTCACCCACCGCTTGTCACAAATGTGGGATTTCTTACACATTTACATGTCTATTTGCTTGATTCCCTCGGGGTTATAGATGTGACTTGTTATCAGTTCAGGTCACAGATACTGATTCTCTGCTTGATTTTCCTTAGTGCACACTCTGTGGCTGATCCAGATTGCTTCAAGTACCCACAGAACAGCAATTGTGTGGATCGCCAGCACATTACTCACATTCGGGCTTCACTTAAATGCATTTCAGAGACAGGAAAGGAAGCAGGCTGTAGATAAATAGACTTCAGGTTAAAGATCGACTTCAGGTAGCTCTTCCTGTACCAAATTTTTGAGGGACCCAGTGGTTTTCGGGGGGACTCTGGAATTCACTGCCACCTCTGATCTTGTTGATGTACACTTGGAGCAAAATAAACATAGGTCACATAAAGGAGCATTTAAGCGCCAGGGTCAGTTGGGAACTCACCAGCATTCCTCCAAGGTGCTGCACACTTGCTTCCCTCCCAGTGCTCATGTAGTGTCTGAGCAGTGAGGACAGTAGCTTTTGCTACTGTGTTGCTTCAACACCTGGCAGGGTGGAGGAGGATAAGAAGCACTCACACACTATTGCAGGGGTTCACCACTCCTCTCAGTACAACTTCGTAGGCTCTTGTCAAAATTCCTTTCACATTTAAAGGAAATATCTCAACTGCTCATCATCTGATTTAGCCACTGCTGCTTACAGATCTGAAAATCACCAACCTCATGCTTAGCTCATCTTGCTTTTGTTAGCTTCCTAGAATGGCTCAAGGTGTTTGTAGATCATTGTTTTTACTCTGGGTCCATGCTTTTCTTGCTGAAGTCAGAGAGAAGCAGCATGAGAATCCATGGAGTCACAATGTGATGCAGGCCACTCTACAAGGGTGCCAGTGTACCTTCTGTTCATAGCTGAGTAGAGAGGACTAGAAATTGAGAAGCTTTTTTGTGCTCATACCTTGTAGGTCTGCATTTGTCATATTTACTAAGAGATCTGGAGCCTTCCCTGTTGAAGAAAGAAATGTTTCCAACAAACAGGAAAAGCCTTGTATATTATGTGCCCATGACTATGATAAATCAAGGTCTAGCAATTGATCACTTTGTAGATTTCTGTTGCAGGGTAACAGGAGTCATTGGGGTGTTGTGACAGTTTTTATTAAATTAATTTCTGCAATTAGTGAGTTATATTACTATTAACAGGATGTGGCATTTTAGGGATGGCAAACTAGGCTATTGCAACAGCAATCCTTTTAGAAGCGATTAGCTTTTGGAAGACAGCACCTGATGTCAAAAAAAGTCCTTTTTTGAAAAAGTGGTCATGAGGTTCATAAGCTAAAGAGATAATAATTCCAATTCTGAGGTCCCTAATTTTTCAAGTGCAGCATATATATTTGCTATATACACATACAAGCCAGGAAGGAATATGCATCAAAATTGTCATTCACATTGTGAAGTAAAATATTCAGAAGTCGGAAATGTCAGAATGAAGTTTGCTTGTGCAACCAGCTGTGCGTATGAGAGAGAAGAAAGGTGGCACTTGCTAATTAGCATTTAGCTAGAAGCTGAGCATTCCCTTTTAGCTAATTTAGCAACACTGAAGACTGAATTCCGTTTTCAAACCAAGTGATCAGCACAGGCAGAATGCTCATAAAGGCAGAAGGACTTCTATTGCACGCAGGATGGACTTTGTGGGGACTTAATTAAGTATACATTAAATGCCTGAAATATCTTTACTGCCATCAGTAGCACTTCTTGGTCTGACCCCATCCCCACTGGAGACTTCATAGCAAGTATAGCAGCTTCTCCTGTCAGGTTCTGTCTCTTTCTCTGGTATTTAAGTAGCAGCATCTTTCCCACCCTGAATCCTTCCTTTTGGAGTTATAGTCAGTCATCTGTGTGTGAAGGCAATGCATTAAGAGTGCTAAAAGAACTCTTTAAACCCTGAAAACACAAAAGAGTATAGAACATAGGGCTGTAAGGGAGAATGTACTGATTACAGGCTGGATTTTTATGCTTGTGCTTCTGCTTTTGGTCTAGCACTGCTTGACTTCTACGGCTGCATGCTCTGCAGTGGTTGTTCTGCACTTATCCACAGCAATTTTGCCAAGAGGCTGCTTGTGCTTTTTACTTTCTTTCCTGGATATACACACAAAGGAAATAAATAGGTTCATTTGCATCCTTCCCACTATCCCAGCTTTATGCTGTTTATGAAAGGGAGAGCTACTAGCAGTAAAAAGGTAGTCTACCATTTATGAGAGAGATCCAGGCACCCTGAAGCATGGAGGACACAGATTCAGACACAAGCATTGCAGATGCTTCTTATCGCCAAAATGGACCAGCGTTTAAATTTCAGATGTCAGCATTTCTGAACTATATGAGTTTTGCTTTGAGTCGAGACTCATACAGAATTCTGGATGGTCCACCTGGCTTTAAACAAATGATCTCTCTTAAGTAACAACATAACAACACACCAAGTCTGAAGTAAATTCTCTGACCTGACCTGAATCGATGGAGCAGCATGAGGGCAGTGAGTAGCAGGGAGAGGGAGTCCTTGGCTACTAGCAAGCCAGCAAGAGAAGCTCTGCCACCAGTGTCACAGTGGCCCTGCGTGGAGGAGGCTCTCAGGAGTACCAGGCTGTGTCTTCTCACAGATCACAAACAGTCTTTGGAAAGCTGTTGCCATTCAAGTTCTGGCCACGTCCAAGAAAGTCCTCATCTGCTTCAAGCCTAAGGCATGAACAGAACTGTTTTTTAAAGGTAGGAAGTCCAAGCAGGCGTCTTGACAGCTCCTGTGTCTGGCTTCAGTACAAAGTCTCTTGACTCTTGACTTTAAAAGAAAGTGACAGGAAATGATGTGCTTTAAGTGCCACTCATTTCTACCCTCAGTGGTGGTCTGTGCCTCATCAAGTGCTTTTCTTCTGGCTACTTTTTATATGTGAAAATCTGCAGGGGGAGTAATTAGAAAAAAAATTGTCAACATGAATGATGTTTAAAGCCCATGCTAATAGCTTGCTCGTCCCATCTGCTTAAGAAAACCATCCCTCCAGTAAATTCCTTTTTAATTTGAAGAAGTTGCCTGGTTTAGTCACACCACAGTCATTTTTA
Source organism: Tinamus guttatus (assembly GCF_000705375.1). Next base: position 121,229 of record NW_010582218.1, read on the forward strand.
ATTATGTTACTGAGACTGTGTTGGATGCTGGATTTTTCTTGCCCTTCTGGGCTGGTGCTCCATTTCCTCACCAGTGCTGACTCGCCCAGACTCTTCATTAGGAAGACAGAGCCTCAAAGCACAATGCACAAAGCAAGCCTGATACCATTTTCATGCCTTTTTTTTTTTTTTTCTAAAAATAAACTCATACACTTCCTTCATTTCCCGAATGTCCTACAGAGACACTTTTAGCATCTGTCAGTATTAGAAAGCTATAAATAGGGATACCTGGAGAGCAAAATAGGGAGAGAGTTCTTCTCCTTCCACATCCCCTCACGTCTGCGTGCGTTTTCTTCTAAATAATGATAGTGAGTAATCAGTTAGAGACACATTGCTGCTATTAAAAAAAAGCGATTTCTACCATTCCCCAGCAGTCTCAACAGAGATTTGACTCCTGCCAAGCATTTTGCATGGGTATTTATGGAAAACAAACATGCACATACTTTGGAGCCACAAGCGCCCTCCTGCCTGCCTTCGGCCCTGCTATTCGGTGTGGATTAATGTGCGCTACGCAGTGAGGGTGTTCGCGCAAGGCAGCTGCTGATGGGATGATCTGCAGTGGCGTTCACGCCGCCAGCTCCCTCTTGTCACCCCTATTCTGTAATAACCTCCACCTCACAGGAAGGTCTCTCATTAGGTTTAGGCTCACACCGAATCCCTATGTGTGGTATTTCCATTGGAGTGCTATGGGAAATACATAGAGGAAAATCAAAAAGCTGGGATTTAAGGGGTGTAGCTGAGAGGAGGAGAGAATCAGGATCTCAGATTTCAGTGATTCCTTCCATCTTATCCCAAGATCTGCTGTTTCTCAGCTGGCTGGTGTTATTTCCCAAACAAGAACTGCAGAAATTCTTGAAGCTTTATTTATTTCACATCTTCTCAACAGAGGCAGCACCAACTCTGTGAATTGGCCACTGCTCTGCCAAGGAGGTTCTCACTGCTGTGAGCAGGAGCATCTGCCCCGCAGGCGGCTGCAGCGGTGAAAGGAGAAGGGCACCGAGTAGCCCTTTGCTGCTCGCTTGGTTCCCTCAGTGCAGCACTTCCTCTGCGCTTGGGAAACAAACATAAATTAGTGGGAAGAGTTATGGGCTGGGGATGTCACATAACCTTGAAAGCTGCGAGCTCCTCCCTCCCTTTTCCTTACCATTATCTTTCTCTCCACTGTCTGAATTAAAAGACAAAATTGTCCCTTTTCTTAGTTTTCTGAAATTTTGTTTATAGAACCTATTCTGAAGAAAGACCCCACAGATTGTTGTTGAAGAGGAGGAAAAGCTATTTGCAGACCAGTGTGCATGTAATCATGGATATGTGGTCAGAGCTGCTTCAAGCTCCTCTTTATAAGAACTGACTTTATTATTTTAAATCTGTTCTTGATTAATGCTTGGGTGTGATATTTTATTTATATTTTGAATTGTGTTTCAAGAAAAATCTTGTGACTATGGTTATGAATATGGAATTAATATTTCATCATATATTATGGAATAGTATGATCTTAATGAAACTTGAAGGTTGTTTGTGCACGGGGGTATGCTTTCATATTGTGGGATGTGTGTTCTGCTCAAAGTTTTTAATAAAATGTTACCACAAACATGGACCACATGTGGACCACATTTCAAGAAAGACAATATATAAAAGTGTAAATAAGACTTCATTACTGTAGACAGTTTTGCAAACTACCTGTTTGAAGTGCAAACAGGTGAGTGCAAACAAGATAAGTGCACTAACAAGATTTAAAATATATAATTATTACTTAGAAGCATAAATGCTCACCCTTTTGCCCATGTAGATTGACATCATATACAACAGTGCACTTACTGTCTGTCTGCTTTTCTGGTGTCTTGTGGGTTGGATTCCAGATTGGTTTTGTGGTTTTAAAGTTGCTGTTCTATTTACTTGACACTGTTGTTTGTGGAGGAAAGGAGCTGTAAACTGCTGGGATGAGCAGGCAGAGTTGAGATTTTCATGCAGGAGCAGCTACAGAGGAATTGTATAGCAGACTCTCTTCCACTAAAGACCTCAGTCATTTCCAAAACTCAAAAAGATGTTTGTGCCTCATCTCATTATTTTCCATAATCTCCAGATTGCAACAAGTTTCTGTGTGATCAGCTCTTGTGTGAGGATGAGGCTCTGCTTATTTTGCTTCTTAGTTCAGAGCAGGGCTAGTCCTGGCCTTCTTGGCCTGGCAGAAGGTCTCCAAATGAGGTGGTCCTCACAGTCTATGTTTGGTTCAAAGCCCATCGTGTAACTGAAAAGGAACAGACAACTAAACTTTTTCTTTTTTTTTTCTTACTTTCAGTGATACCAAACACAAAATATTCTCCCTACAGTTTTGAGATAATAATGTCCATAAACTTTTCCCAGTATTAGAAGATCACAGAGGATTGCTTACATATATAGTTGCTTTTGATCTTAATCGTAGGTCTGATGCGTTATACTGTTGGTTACCTTTATGGTAGGTGACTTGTTTTTGAGGTTGATTAAGAGGGCTCAACAGTTTGCAAGTTGCAGGGCTAGACAGTGGCTAGGTTTTCTGGAAAGAGACGGAGCAGCAAAATGGAAGGATGAGAATTACCAAAGCAGAATATGATGTAGGATATTATTAAGATTATTGGAATGTGACAGTAGAGCAACTGTGGTGATAAAGCTTGCACTAAAGATGTTTTGCTGCTTTGGAAATAGAGATACGGAAGTTAATGCACTAAAAGTTAACACATGCGGGTGTGGATGGATTATTAAGACTTAAGCAGGAATAGCATGATTAAACAGGGGAGACTAAAAAAAAATCAAAATTGCTGTTCGGGAGGGCCAGTAAAAACCTTTTCTAGGATAATTTGGGGAGAATAATGCAAACTCTTTTGTCAAATTTGGAAATGGATAGATACTTCTCTCTGATGCTGTAGAGAAATAAATACTACCCAGGTGTTTATCTGTGAGAAACAGACTGGAGAAAAGGTTCTGCTGTTAGCAGTTGGGCCAAATATTCCTCAGTGTTACAGGTCCTAGGGCTTTGAATTTCCTTTTCTTTAATCAAGTATTTGCTGAACTGAAAAAGGCTGATATTGTTTAATACACACTGGTATGAGGAACAGGGATATGGGAGAAGAGGTAGTCATAGAAAATAGTTATGGCTTGTTTCAATTTAAAATAAAAGTAATTTAATTTGATTGAGAACAAACTAAACAATGTAAGGACAAACATGACTAAATCTGGGAGTGAAGTTTTATGTTTCAAAAGTGCGAACTTGGATATACTTAAGGAAATAGCTAATAAAGTTGGTTGTACTGGGGAGTTGGATATGGAGAAGTTTGAATTTCTTTAACTCAGAAAAGCTAAAACTTTCAGGAAGCTGTGTGCAATCAGTATGAAAGAGCTCTAGACTCAACTAGATAAATGAATGGCATAAAAAATCATATTAACTAGTACCCAAGACAGGAGGAAAGAATTAGCCCTGCTTGATACAATCTGCCTGAGCTACAGGCTGAACTCAAATGAAAGTCTTAGTCAAAATAGGATTCCCTGCAACATACAACAAGAGTCTATCTTGTGTCATTTTTAGAGACATTTCAAAACTCCTGTAAATATGAAATGCTACACAATTACAGAAGGCCTCAGTGATAATAATCTCATGCTAATAACCTTACTAGATAATCGAGCTTTGCAACAGTTTAGAGAACTGTCCTCCACCTTGTAACTAATTATTAATAAACTCAAAGGTTACCATCCAGCCTTTGCCATGCAAAAATCATAAATACAAACAGTCATGAAGTGTTATAAGAAAAATGTTAAGTCAGTAAAAAAAACAATAATTGACAGAAATCTTTGTTTTACTATAGTGAGCAATATGGTATCAGAACGATCATACCATTCTGCACATAGGATGGTGGAAACCTCAATAAAAAATAACAGCATTTTGATATAATGGTGAGAACTGTAACATGTTGATTCATTAAAAGGTGCTTTCAGTGAAATGGAGATCTGTTTCTCATCAAGTTTTTTCAGAATATGTTAATCATTATGCGTGAAAATATTCAAACCCTGTAAATATGATAGAGGTTTTTACACCCTGTAGTAAGATCAAGTGTTCGAAGTTAGACGCGTACAAGGGAATGATGAAAATGTTAGCAGTATATCTCCATCTTTTCCTCCATTAGTGAGAGTAGCACCAAAACGTTGTAACAAATTCTACTGTCCTTGCTTAGAAAATGTGGATAAAGTGAGGAGAAATCAGAACATGCACAAAAGAATACTTCACGGTCTGGAGAAAATGTTTGTGATGAAAGCCTTATCAAACAACCTCTAACTCTTTCCTCTAACTAAGAGGAAACTTTGTTACCATGGTCTATATGTATGTCTCTGTGCACAGTCAAAACAGTTAGAAGTTTACAGAAACAAAGACCATTGTAATTCTTTATAGCTTTTTGCAAAAATAGCGAAAAAAAAAGTGTATTTTGAAAATATCCCTCGTTTACTTCTGCACAAGAGAGGTGAAGAGGGAGAATATTCACCACCTTTTAGGTGAAAGTTCCTTTAGGAGAACAGTAAGCTATAGGTAATTATAAGAATTAAAATCCTCAATATTTAATTAATGCTCCTCATTAAAATTTTTATTCTTTTTCTTTGAGGAAAGAACAGACAACACCATTCAGGAGAAAGGAGGGATGAACAAGGCAGTGGGAGAAAAAGAGATCAATACGGAAATCAAATGTACATCTCTGCATTTTTATTTGCCTTGTCAGTGCCATGAAAATGCCAGTAGAGTATAACTTTTTTGCTAATGTAAGATCAAAGAAGCTTGTACAGGTTTTGTCAAACATTATTTTATGGCCTTTCTAATCACAAAGTTGTAGTAAAAGGTATATTGGAAGAAAAAGAAAGCACAAATATATCTCTAAAACCCAGAAAGAGAAGAAAAAGAAAAAAGACTCCTGAGAGATGTTTGAAACCCAGAGCACAATATTCTCATTAGAGTCTTACTCAAGAGTCATCCAAATACAGCCCAGGTAGATAATGATAGATGTGTCCTTTCAGGCTGGGCCTACCCAGGTCAAAAGATTTTCAGATCAGGATGGTAATGACTCAAGCTGCTGGGTTCCAGCAAAGAATTAGAATTGTATGATGATATTAAAAATTGCTTCTTTATCCATTCAGTCACTTGATACTGTCTTTTGAAGGCAAATAACCACTACTCTATTCCCCTGTTAGGCCTAATTTCCATTTTGAACAGCTGATTTCTACCCTTTTTTTTCAGACATATTCTTAACAAGTCCTATGTCTATACTGCTTAAGCCAATTCCTCCTTCTTAGTTTTATCTTTTAATGACTTTTGAAAATTATTTTATGCAACAGTGTGAATTTGACCCTTCATTTCACACAATAAGGAACACTTTGGATTATTACTGGATGTCTTTGTAATGGGCATACTGTGCCAAAACTACAAATCTAGAGGCTTAAAGCCTATAAAGGAGGATGAGCTATTGTGCAATGCTGCTCTCTGGGGCCTCTCAGAGAAACAAGAGCTGCCAGAGAGTACTGCTGTCCACTCCTTCCTGCCACTGTATGCAGGCATTGACTGTTATTCCTGCTTTTCCTGCAGAATGAGGAAAAATACCTTCCTTGCTTTACACAAGGAACATGATTTCCTCTTTGAAACAAGTTGCTGTTAAACATTTACAGTAGAAACAAAGGAAGCTGCTGCCATGCAAGTGAGCAGGTAAGAGTTAATCAAGGAAGCAAACTGCTAAGAAGAAAGGGCAGGTATGAAGCTCCAAAGAGAGAGGATGGGAAAAAAATGTAAAAAAAGTTGGCAGAAATCCTTAAAGTTGCTATGACACAAGGAGCGGTTGCAAATATGTCTAATAATTAGTCAATAACCAAATAGCTTTTTTATTGGAATCTAAAAACTGCTAATTATTAGGATCAATAGTTTCCCAATTGCCCATTTAAAAACCATATCAATCCAGTGAATGGACTCCTAAAAGCCTGAAGACAGTTGTTGATCTTTCCACTTTTCCTCCATCCTATAGAAATAGCTGGTCAGAAATAGGATTGGCTGCTCTGGCTCATGGATACGTTCTCTGTTCAGCTGCTTGGCTAAAACTGACACTGATTTATTAATTTATCTGATCACAGGAAGGTCAGTAATAATGTGTCCTCTTCCTATGTAGCATTATCTTAACTTTACATTCAGGTCCCACTGAAATTTTCAGTACATAAACAGTGCATTATAATCTTGGTAAGAAATCCATTTGGATTTAAGAGATTTTTCTGCAACTACCATTGGACTGGGCTGAGCTGGACATTGCAGGGATGTCATCTGGCATTTTTCCAGGCTGCAAGCCATACTGTGGTGTACAGTTGGGGGGAAAAATTGTGTCTTATATGTGTCTATAGTCACAAATGAGAATCTTTGACATAATCTATGTTTTGTACCATTGGCCTTTGATGAACCAGGTCATTGTGGTTTTTCTTTCTGCAGAAACAGCATTCATCATTTGAACCTGTACGTGGAGAACTCTGTGGCATGAAGGGAGGTTTGGGCACCTGATCTTGTCTGCTAATGTTGATGTGGTTGAGTCCCTAATGCTCTTATTGACAATGATCACCTCGCTGCTGATGAAAAACAGCGTTTAGATGGATTGCTATAATAAGTCTTTCTTAGTGTATAGTGATTATGATTCAATGACTAAGGCTGTTTCCTAAGCAATTGCAATTGATAGATTTGGCCCAATAAAAACAAAAGGACGGTGCTGAGCTCAAAAGACAAGACAATTATGTAACTTGTCATTGAGAAAATCACCAGTTACCAAGCTTAGTCATGCAAAGCAACTCATCAATATAAGCAGTGATGCCCTAATCAGATTATACATTTCACCTCTGAAACTGAAATCTCTAGACAGGGATGGATGAGCTATACACGAGACATCCTCAGTAAGGCTATGATTTCAACATATCACCTTTACTCAGAGGACTTGATTTTCCTATTGTAGCCTGGCAGTTATCTTGCTCATAGAGTAAGCAGCTTGATTCCATTCAGGATTTTTGCTCCTGTTTACTTTAAGATAATAGGGTGGTCTTTCTGGATAAGTGAAGTCATTCTGTAATGCAGGTTGACCAGTATCTGCACTGCCATCTTTAATTGTAATTGAGAGCATTAGTTCTGCAGTAGCAATTCTTCTATCTCCAGTGCTTAAAATGACACTTAAGATGACTTTGTACTGCTCCTAGAGTGTCTCCAGAAGCTTTACTGATTGTCATCACTCCTCAGCAGCATCTCATCTTTCTGTGCAGCACACTTGCCCAGGAGCAGTATGTCAACACCCTGAGTGCATTAATAGTGCTCTGCCCAGCCTCACTTGGGGTCTCCAGCTGCATCCTCTGCCCATGGGCCTGTGGACTCCATCTAAGCTCAGCCTAGGGCCTTCAGGCTTTTCCTGAGCTACGCTGTAGAAGTGCTGCCCTGTAGCCTGGCCACCACCAAGCTGGTGCCTGGCCATTGATTCAAACCTTGGCCTGCAGACTGACATCTTTCTGGCTTTATTTTGAACCTGTTTTATCACCGTCAACCTCCTCAGCTATCACTGGGCTGTGTCTGAGCCGGTTAACCACGGCCAGGCCTGAGCTAGATCTGCAGATTAATTTCCAGCTTGACCTTGGACCTGCCTCATCATCACAAACCTGCCCACTGCTGTAGACTTATTGCTGAATAACTTTGCAGAGACTGTGCCTTGTAATTTAAGGTACTGCACTATGTTGTGGCTGCCCTTGGCCCCCAGCTCCCCTTCCTTTAGGGAGCAGGGAGAAAGCAAAGCAGGAGCAGAGACCTTACCTGTGTCAATAGTAACTAGCAATAGCACCAGCAGAAGGTGAATGTACTTTAAATCTTCTTTACTGGCAGTAAAATTGAACACTAACGACCACCCAAGATCTGGAAAAAGAGATTAATCAAATATAACGTGAATGTGCTTACAAGAAGAGCTAATGATATCCTGCATTGAACGATTATAATATCTGGATCTGTGGCACAATTTGGGGTGGGGGTGGTTAACTATAGCTAATTAGGAGAATTGGTTAGATTTTTGTGTGCAAGAGTTTTTGGTTTCAAAAATTACTTCTGCATTCAAATAAAACAAAACCTTAATAAGATTGTTTCAGAATGACACTTTCGGAAGGAAACCTGAAGTTTCCCCTTATGTTTTCTCCTCGTCTCTCTTCTTGTCCTCTCAGAAACACTGGATTCCAAAATGATTCTAGTAAAATTTCATAGATCGCAGAGAATCTCTGAAAAATGTTTCTGTTGAAAGGAAACAAGCCATTTTCAGTATGTCTTTTGTTTTCTTTTTTTTTCCAAAACATGACGATCATTTCTAGCATTGTGTAAATTATTTGTGTGTGCCTATATCTGTAAATATTTTTTAAAGCCTAGTCTGATTCACTATGATCAGCTGCACAGTACAAACCAAGAAACTCTAGCAGATAATTTCTGGATCAAGCTCATCACTTCCGTATGAGTCATGGCAGACATTTTGAATGTATGCAGGCAGCCAGTTTTGATATTAAAATTTCCAGACAATCCATCATTTTCTTAGGTAAAATGTTTTTGTTATTTTTGCAGCTTTTACTTTTTACAGCTTTAGTTGTGTGTGGGAGAATGGGAGGTTAGCCAGTCTGATAGTAGGCTGGAGCTTCCAGCTTCTGGCTGTCACTACATTATCCTTTTCCTTGTCAGATTAAGGAATCATCTACTATAAAATGGTCTTTCCCCTATAAGTGGTGATCAAGTAATTTCTTCATTTTCTTTCGAATAAATAAAGCAGAACAAACTTGTAGAGTATCAGGATAAAACTTATAGTGTTACTATTATTCTATTTTTAAGTTTCCTGTTCTCAGAAGTTTATAATAGAAATTAAGTGGGTAATAATCATAGTGTAATGAACAACTACAGCTGGCCAGAAGGTCAGAGGAAAGCAACTGACAGAGGGAAACGGAGAAGTGCCGAGAAAAGGCATTATTTTCAGAAGATTTAGTGTGAGTCTCTGGTCCAGTTTCATGTATTTTTTCAGTGTATTTTCATGTTATGGCCAAGTTTCATGTTTTATTTCCCATTTTATTTTAGTATTAATCAGATATGGGCAAAGAAAGAGACAGTGACATATAAAAAGGAAAAGAATGTGAATTCTGTGGAAAGATATGAAGGATGGCTATTTCTTTTTCCTTGCATATCTTTTATAGCTTCCCAGCTATTACTGGGATTGGATATAATTCAGTGTGCCTTTTTCTATAGGAAGAATGTAGGATCATGTTAGATCAGTCATATATCTAATGCCAGTAGGCTCTCATGAGCAGTGACCAGTTCTAAATGCTTTAAAAGAAAGTGCAAAAAAAACCCAGCTGCAGAAATGACTGTAGCATAAAACAACCACAAGGGAGGAGCTGTACCGAGTAGCACAGCTGTGTTCCAAATCAAGGCCTTAAAAATGCTTCTCAGGAAGAACTGAATTTTGAATGTGCAGTTTGAGGCATCTTGAAAGGAACACATTTCAAGATAATTTCGGAAAATTGGCCCCACCAAGCACTGACTGGTAAAACATCCCAAACAACTAATCAGACTGGAAAGACATGGCCTATATTTTCCACCAATGTATACCTCTATGTATGCCAATATATATGAAATGTGTACAAGTTTCTTAGATGTGTGTCCTCCTCATGCTTCTTAAAAACACATTTATAAAACAGCATTTATTAGAGTTGGCCTGCTAAGACCACAGAGAGGCATTAGTTTCAGTTAAAGGATGATCATGAGTGACTTCACTGATAGGCCTTCAAGACTGTTTTTGGGACAGGATCTAGCAAGGGTATGGTCTTAAATTGTGATTCCTGTAACAATTATTTCTTTGCAGACCATAAATGAAAACATTAAAAGTTTGATTCAGTATCTTAATTTATTATTTGTACCCTTCATAGGGTGCACTTAAATGGATGAACTTAAATATGTTTTATTACCATCTTTTAAGATTAAATTGCCTTCAGCTTTTTATACTGGAGTAAGAAATAACACCACTTTCAGATTTATGTTTGGTTTATTCCTTAACTGAGTTTTTTTTCTGATCGAAATGATGATGTGTAATTTCTTAGGTGATGCAATTTCTGTCCCTTTTCTAAACTTCCAAAACCAATTTTCTAAACTTCCAAAACCAATAAACTTCCAAAACCTGAGGGCCATCAGGGAATGCGAAAGGTCAAGATGAAAGAAAAGTACTCCACAGATTTTGTTTAAAACTAGCAGTATAGACACGTTTCCTTTTCTCTCACCTAAACAATATGAAATAGTTTGAGGTGTATGTAGGAGCCTTCTTTCTCTTGACACTTACTTAAGTAAACCAACATTTTAAGAGTCAGAAGTCACAATTGCTGACAAACAGGTTGCCGGCACAGAGATTAAAATTGTCTTTTGAAGGTATATAGATACGGTCTACACTGAAATATTATTAGAACTCTACATGAATCTCCAGAGAGAAGTACTATTAATCCCATTTAGTTAGGATGATAAGAAAGCACAGTCATGTACAACAAATCTACATTCTAGAAAACTCCATGATTCTAATGCTTATAATTAGCTAGTTCATTTTTCCATGGCTAGTGTTTTATTTTAGTCCCTTGGACTGGCTCTTTAGTGACGAGTAGTCTTTCTGTTTTCGAAGCTCAGAGACTAAGGTGAAATTTGAGATTTCTGAATTTAAGTGACCAATCATACAAAAGAATTGAAATTGAATTTGTATCTTACCAACATGACTTCCTAAATTCAGGATGATTCCCCCTTTTATGGAGCTTTAGATGAAAACATTTGCAGAGGAGTATTGTTTGGGTTATGTACTTTCAAACTCAAAATATAAAAACAGTAAACCCTGTGACTTAGGTCTTGTATCGAAATGAACTTAGCTACTTTAACTGCACAAGTAGGTGCTGCTAAATAGTTGCAGTTGATTTGTTTTAAGAGGTGTATTTGATAGCGATACTGATTTTCAAAATGAAAGATGCTGTTGTTGTAACTTAAATATTATTTTCAAGTACTTAATTAAATATTACCTTAAGAAATCTGTGAAAACATTGAAACAGTTGATGTTGCTCTCCTCTTTTTTTTTTTTTTCTAGAGAAGAATATGCATAGTGCTTCCTTAGCTGAACTGCATCTTCATTTGCTTCTGGCACTGAAACAAGAGTGAGTATTTGTGTCATGTACAACTGTTTGTGTGTAGTGCTAGGGCCTGAGCCCCAGGCCCAGGTAAGAGTTGACTTACAGCTGAACACAGCCCTGCCGTTGTAGAAGTGCACAGAACAACTCACCTGTAAACTGCCTTTGCTAACTCGCACGTAGGCCCGCCAGACTACTTACACCACCCTGCACGTAGGCTGATAAAATTCTAACTTGTGTAGACTCTCATGCAAGTGTTTTTGGCCTTGAAGGGAATGCTCCCACCCGGGGCCTGGGTTCTGGCCAAGTCCCGGTCCTGGATGATAGGGAAAGCATGCCACATCGGGCGTTACTGCTCACAAAGAGAACACAGGTTATCATGATTTGCCAGTTTGGCTCTATAAAAACTGGATCCTCTTGCCATGATTATGGAGACCTCACTTACAGGTGGACGCAGTGTGTAAGACCTCCCAATTGCTGGGAAGGCTCTCCAAATCCTTGCTGCAACACGGGCTCCCCAGCGACTGCGAATCTGGAAGATGGTAATGTATTTAGGCAAATGCTGATGTATCACTAATCTCTTGCGCGTATAGTAATGGTAAAGTGCATTACCTTGCTTGTTTTATCTGTTATTAAAACCCAGCACATAGTAAGCTTATTGCTTTGTTAGATGTATCCTTTCATTTCTGTATTCCTTGATATTAATAGTAAACACGACCGTTCTTTCCCTTGGTGCCTGCTTCTTTCCATCGCACCTCCCACCCCCCACCCTCATCGGTTAGGCAAAACATTGTGACAAGACTCCAGAGCTAACTGTGTGATGGTAAACCTCTGTCCCAGCAGAGAGCAGCTCAGTTATTTGTTTGGAAGAAACAGACAAGCAGAACTATTTTCATGACAGATATTATGATTCTTCTTTAAAGGTTAGTTTTGGGTCGCAAGTACTAATTAAATAGTAAATACAGTAAATTATACCCAGCTATCTCAAGCACGGTGAAGTTGAGGGAATCCTGTGCATTGACTTGAATGATCTATGAAGAAGTCTGTCAGGGCTTTACCAGTCAGCGAGGCAGAACTGGTAAGGGATCTTGAACTGTCCACAGGGACCACAGTGAAGGAAATGAGCCCATGCTTAATTTTTTTCAAAAAGAACTATGATAGAGCAATGATTAATTTGGAAGTAGGAATCTGTAAAGTTTCTGTATGTAGGTAGAATACATTCCAAAATTCCCTAGGTGAGAAAGAGGTCAGAGACAGCAAGCAAAGGTAGCAGAGGTTGCAAGGGTATAAGCTGGGCAATAGTTAGGATCTGACTGTGGATAGATAAGGCAGAAAGAAAGAAACTAGTGCTGAGTTTAGGAAAAGGTACAGGAAGGGGACTACCCAGGAGAGAATGAGTTCTAAAATCTGGTACACATCAAGCAGTAAAACTATTTTTTTTTGCTTCAGAATTATTGGCAGTCACAGTAAACATGATTTTTGCCATTATTAGTGAAAGGTGCTAAGTAATGGTTGCAGTGTTGAAGAACTGTTTGGGCTGTTTGGGCTTGCCTTGACTTGGGATGTCTGTAGCTTTTCAGTAATTCCCTGTGACCCAGTGACTGGTGAGCAGCTTTTTTTGAGCTTCAGCTCTGAGTCTTGCATATGGTAAAGTCTCACCAGCACAGTTAATCACTTTATAAAAGAAAAGAAGTCCTGTATGTTAACTGGGGCTGGGAGGAGGCTGCTATGTGACCCTCAAACTTCGGTTGGGAATTAGTGAAAAGCAGAAGCACACAGGTTGCATTCAGAAAATAGTTAAAAACAGGCCCAAATGGTCTGAAGACTGAGGAGGAAGTAAGCATCAGCATCATATCATGCTTCTTCCAGCAAAGAGGAGGATGAAGTGTCCACCATGAACATCCGTGTCCACCATGAAGTAAGTGTCCACCATGAACAAACCCAGAGTTTGTCTTAAATCCTGTCCTTCCAACTCAGCTTGAGAAAGACTGAAGAGTCAGTCTCACAGCCCAGAGGGATGCTGGAGGGCTAGCATAATACTAGGGAAAAGCAGTAGATGCTAGGGAGGTTTGGTGTAATAGTTCCAACTTCATTATTAATGAAGCTTGTCCTGGATTCGTGTGACAATTCTTGGAACAGTCACTGGGAAAAAAAATCTTAGCTCTGTATGACCGGTGTGTTATTTTCTGTGCATCACAAGGTTTTGAATGTAACACAACATTTTTAGGTATGTTAACTTTGTTCACAAAGCTTTTTGTACCTATGGAGCTTTGCAAAGTGTTCAGGCAGTGGTCAGCCACAAACAAGAGCTCCACTCAGCACTCTCATATGGTGGAATTTCCTGTGCAAACAGAAAATATGTGTTCCCTATTTCAAAGAGCTGTCCCTTCTAAAGGTACATAGATATGAATATAATGCTTCTGACAGTTATTGGATTGATCAAAGTCCTTTCTATCCTGGCTAAAATTTGCTGCTGTGTACATGATATGTCCTACTTAAGGCTCTGGGGGGGTATATAAGCAATAAGTACTACAGGCCTTATACTGCTGTCTGCAGAAGGATAATTTTTAATAGTAACATTGACACATGCCCTTCTTGATTTCAGTTCCTCCTACTTGCATGCCATTTTGTCACTGCATCCTTCAACCTCCTTTGTGGAAGTGTCCCATGTCTCTTAACGCTCGTTTATGTTATTTGCTTCAATGACCTTACTTGACAACTTACTCCAAGTGTTTACTACTCTTTGAACGAAGTAGTTCTGCCTGAATTCAGGTGCAGTTAAGTGATAATAGTATTGCTGCTCTGTTTTATGAGGCAATAAGCCAGTTCAGCCGGTAGTTTATCCCAACAAGGGAACTAGAATATTGCAAAGTAAAACACTCACAAGACTCTTTGGCTGCAAAATATGTTTGTAACCAAACACTTTAAACAAGAAGCAGTTTGTTCAAGGCCATATCACAATTTCTCTCTTGTCCTTTGTAGGGATCCAGTCACCTCAGAAATAAAATGCAGCTGGTTCCCCTTATGCGCTGTATGAGCTCAAAGCCTCACTCAAAGGGCTTTGAATATTGGTTCTTTTGCTTTGCTCTTCTAAAGGTGATGAGAAATATCTCTGAGAATTCACAGTAAGGGTGAAATTCACATGCTGAGACTCTAGTTGTGAAAGGGGAGGAGTCCTAAGAGAGTCCTGTTATGCACTTTCATGCCATACCTATGCAAAAGACTCACAAGTAGAAAAGGATAAAGATAGGTCTACAAATAGGAGCTACAGAGTCTCCATCAGACCTTTTTTAACTGATAGTGATATTCCATTCAACACATAAAAGGCACCAAAGCCTGCCTGATTATCCATGAAAATACCATGCTGATGAATCACAACTGAAATCCTATCATCGCCTTTATATGTCAAGGAGGCAGGGATCCTTTTCAACTTCTGTTTCGAAAGGAGGACATGGACATCCTCCTGTACTTGAAAATAAGGGACAAGATGCTTTGAAATTCACCGTATTAAAAAACTATGAAACTTGTATTTTTATCACCATGCAACATGACTATTTCAAATTAAATTAGCAATGTGAGTGCATCAGGATGTTAGCAAGTGCTAACTTAAAAAAAAATTAGAGCAAGTGCTCTACTGGTAATTGGATTCAAATATACTTTTTAACTTCGAATCTAAGGAAGCTGTAAATCAAACCTTTGTCCTGGCAAAACCAGCAAAAGTTTCATCTTATATCCATAGAAACCAATAACTGTAGTAGCCTCTTTTTTGTTTGTTTTTGGTCAGAAGGCAATGCTGATAAATCTAGTCAACACCAATGAATATTTCATTAAAGTGACAGGAAATAAAAATCAATGAAGGAGATAACTCTGCTCACACTTCCCCCATCTGTCATTTTTATTTAAAACCTCAATTAATTTAATGATTATAGTATTGATTACTAACTTTTGAAATGTCATATTAGCCATTCCAGTTTGCAGAGTGTATTTAATCAGAAAAGCTTTAAAGGTTGAAAAAAAGCACCACAGAATAAATGAGATGAATGGTCATTTGCAGAACTTTGTGACATTTCATTACAAAATTCTTACTCTCCCTCAACAAAGTTGACAGCAAAGTTTGTTGAACATTCAAAACTACTTTAGAGAATTTTTAACTGACCTGAAGCTAACGTGTTCATACAAAGCTGTGTAAAACCCTAGCTTTTGGGAGACCTTTGAAGGATGTGCGTTTGGGCACCATGTTGTTTGGCTGCATGTCGGGTTTTACCTCCAGTGTTGCTCTGAGAAAGGATGATGAAGATTGAAGGGTTCCAGTCCAATATTAGGTGAAAGTATTTGTCACTGCACACATTGGCTTCGGTTTGGAGAGAATGGATACAGCGACAACTAAATGTTGAAGTGGAATTAGAATTAATGAAAAGTGCAGATGCTTCATGAAGAGTTCATGCAGGAAGTGAGGCTTGATTTTGCGCAGATTGAAGATCCTACAAAGTCTCTGTACTCATGTACTTCAGGGCCTGAAAAAGATCTGGGACTCAGAACAGAAGGTCACATATGTCATTCATTGGGTCTCAGACCTTTGTGTGAATGGGACATCACATTTTTGTACCCCAAAGCTAGACAGCTTTTTCTGTATTAATTTGGCTGTGATGGCATCATGTCATAGAGCACTTCATGAGTCCTATTTATTGTATCATGAACTACCTTCATGTTTGGAAGGATGCTATACTCAGTTCAGATTGAATAAAGTGGTAAGCTTCAAAATGTTTCTTTCTATAGCTTTGTATAACTAATAACTTTGTTTATTCAAGTCTATTCAAGGCTTATTTTCAGCAGATCTAGTATTTTTGCAAGTTATTAGCCTCTTTGACAAAGTGCCTAAGGAAATGTGTGATCAATGCCATTAAAATGAACTCCCCCTTATGAGCAAGTAGATATACCCCACAGGAGGGCATAAAGAAGAGAGATGTCTGGTGAGGGGGCAAGAGGCACTGGGCATAAATTGAAATTCAGGAATCCCCATTGAAATATAGAGAACTCTTCTTTTAACCATGAAGGAGATTGAACATGGAACAGGCTGCCTGGGACCATGCCCAGTCATGTTTTGCTCTAGCTGCCCCTGCTCTGAGCAGGGTGTGTGATACCATATGATCTCCAGAGGTCCCTTCCAACCCTGTGATTCTGTAAAACAATAACTGAAGGTCTTGGTCACTTTTCAAGCTTCACCTGAACACACTGTTCATCTCTCAGTTTTGCATATTGATATGGGTGACTCTTTATTTACAAGCAAGTCTATTGATGCTTTCTGATTTCCATATTTTAATTCCCTCTTCCACATTTTAGAGGTATGTCAACAGGTAAGAAATACTCTTCAGCACTTTACTCTGCAGCTCTATTAAAACCAGCTTTATTTACTCACCTCTCTAAACATAATAAATATTCAGTTAAGGTACATACAGTGCTATTAAGTGATAAGAAATTACATTATTTACTTTTATGTAATGGCAACATCTTTTTTTGAGAAGTGTTTACTGAGGCTTCTCTAATTGCTCTGCAGGTATTCTTTTGTCTTATGGGATTGTTCTCTTTTACATCAGAATTCTTTGAAATTTTGTAATTGTGTACTCAAAGCAATAGTTTTTGATCAAAATATGCTCTTAAATACCCTGAAAAGAGGATGACACAGCTGTTTTTCAAAAACATTATAGGAAAAATTAGAAAATAAGATTGCTATTTTTTGATTGGAAATGTTTGGGAAGCAGCAAAAACTTAAGTAGTAGTGGCCATAACTGACAAAAAGCTGTATGTGAACCTTGACACAGATTATATGGTGAAACTAGGGGAGGGAGTTCTGTTCATAAATGCTAATTGAGGAGTGAGGTTGAGGAGTGAGGTTTTTTAAATAAGATGATTTTTAGACCACTGTTGTCTTGAGCACATCAAGACTGCATTGCAGCATCACTTGGAACTCAAAAAGAAACACAAATAAGAAACACTGGCCTAGCTGATTTATGAAGAAACCTAAAAAAAAAAAAAAGTGGAAAAGTGGCCTGGTTACTGTTGAGAAAAATGAAGTTTTTAACAATATGTGCCAAACCCTGGGAATTTCCTCTCTTAGCTAGGCGGCATGAACCTTATGGAGATACTGCACATATGCAGGATCTGGAAGGGAGAAGGTGCCTTCATAGTACATGGCTGCACATGTTAGTACTGAATTAATTGTTTCAATTCTTCAACTTTTTTGAAAATGGCCAAAATAAAGAAATACGTAAAACTGCAGAACCCCAAGACTGTTCCAGTTAGTCAAAAGTGCTGAAACTTCTGTTTTTTCAGTTAATCTAAATGTAATAACTTTAAGCATCATACTAAAGCAGTAACAGCTTATTACTCAAACTCATTACTTGCATACAGTAGGTTTAATTTTAATACTGTGAGTACCCAGTAGGCAGGCACCTCCTTATCATTACTTTGTGGTTTTGCTACAAATGGCTCCATTCTAATTAAGCAGTCTCTCCCACTGTAGTGTTCTTGACCCTGTAATAAAGTCTGTCCTCTCAGTGGTCTCAGGTAGACAGTCTAATGTCCTTAAATATTTAAGAGGTATTGTTGCATAATTTAAAACTTCTCAAGAGCTCTTCATGGCATGGTGGTCTTTAGGAAGATAATCATAAAGAATGTAGATTCCATTTTTAGTGGGCAGTATATGTGTTCATTATTGAAGTATTTCACTCCCTAGTTATCCATTTCTTCTTTACTATTGGAATATCAATTGAATCAAAGAAAATGGCTGACAGTGAAGCTGAAACATCCCATATGCATTAGAATGAATATCCAAAAATCTAAATAGGTATATTAATGTATAATAGGTGTTCATTATTTTAATTATGTTTAGAGATTCCTGTTAGTGAAAATATAAGGCCTCGATACCAATGACAAAGATAAAAGGACGCTGAAGTTAAATCCTTTCTTAGGCACATCAAAGAAAAGGAAATTTTGGTGCTGTTATATTTACCTTGATTTCCCAAGAGAATTAAACCTATGCAATAATAAGGTTATATATCTAGCACCTTTTAAGCGTTAATTGCAAAACCATTACATTTTCTACAAGTCTCACAAGAACATGCAAC
Organism: Tinamus guttatus; assembly: GCF_000705375.1. The sequence goes on from NW_010582218.1 coordinate 139,579, forward strand.
TGATTAAGCAAGATATTCTTTTAAAGTTTCTACTAAAATAAAGTGGTTTCCACTCGCCTCCTGCTAGACACCTGGAAGTGCCTTCCTCAAACAAAGATTTTTTTCCTTGTCGGTTGACATAGTTCATGTTTTTGCATTCCTACTTTGAAGTCATTTAATTGAGAAGCACAAATCCGTGGGAGACCACACTTTCCTAGTTTGTGTGCTCAGGGAACTAAGGTTCTTGTGATCACACATGAAACTCGCAGTCTGGGGAAGAGCGGGCTCAGTGAAAGCGGCAAATTATAGTGAGGTTGGGACTTGTTAGCTAAGTAAGTTCAGTACAGAGCAAGAGAAGCAAGTGGAAAGAATGAGCAGGGGAGATAGATTGGTATGAAAAAAAGCAAAGGAAAACCAAGCTGTGAAAGGCACTCGGGGTTTTTATAATGGTGATGTTTCAGGACTAAGAAGAGCTGCATCTTGGTGACTGCATACAAATGTAAGCAGTGATCAGGAAAAAAGCAGACCACGGCATGTTCTCACGTGACCCCAGAGATGTCGGTATCTATCTCCTCTCTCGGTGTCAGCAAAAGCACTTCAAATATCCATCAGCAAAATGTTTTCTGGTGTGAATATCTGTAAACATCTGGCTCATTAGCAGGATGTTTGCATTTCTGGGAGGCTAGTATTTTGTTATCTGTTATCCCCAGGAGTATGACAGTTTTGCATTCGGCTCAATTTTATGTTTGTTTTTTGTTTTTCCACATCCCAGTGAAAAACCTCTGTCTTCAGATGACAGGTGCTGGAAGGGCTAATGACTTGTTCAAAGGAACAGGAATCTTCTGCAGCTGCCCTGAGCCTCTTCATTTGTTGCCAATAAATAAGTAGTGGATTCAGTGCTTGTAGAAGTTGTTGAGCTGATCTCACAAGTCATGGAGAAACCAGAAATCTATCTCCTGGATAATTTAAAGAGCGTGCTGAATAATTAGGGGTACAACAAGGTTAATATGTTTTATGATTTTAAAAGAGAATAATCAACTGCTGCAGTTTCAGTTCTTCTATTCCAACTGGCCAAAAATGAAGCAGAATATCTGTTATTCTGCTTGGACATTTCCAAATGAAACTTTGAATATTTCTTTCTTGGCAACTTTTTTTTTTTTTTGAACAGCAGAAGAAGGGTGTAAACAAAAAGGCTAAAGAAAATGAACAGAAAACCACTAGGAAATATCTGTTGTTGTTTTTATGTTTTTGTTTGTTTGTTTGTTGTTTTTGTTTTTTAGTTTGCTGAAAAGTTGGAGAAGGTTAGCAGGTTATATCTTAGCAGGTTATATCTAACTTGGTATTTTTTCGTTTAGACATCATAGAGGAAAACAAAACAAAATTGTTCTTATTTTGTTTCTCTCAAAGTAACTGTTTTATATATTCAGTAGGCTGGGGTGTTGGTGAATGGGAATATATAAATGCTATAATATTGATTCGAGTTTTCTGCTTAGCAGAAGCTGTTTCTGAGTACATTTATTAGGATTATCATTATCTTTCTTTCTGCAGGACATCAAAATCAGGCTTTCATCTTTTTTTCTTGTTTGCTTTTGACTTCAAAACAGGGTTGCCCAATGCCCACCTATTTATCTTTACTTGCTGTCAGGATGGCCGAGTGGTCTAAGGCGCCAGACTCAAGGCTCTGCCTTCCTTTCCCTGGGTGTTCTGGTCTCCGTATGGAGGCGTGGGTTCAAATCCCACTCCTGACAGGTGCTTTTCACTCTGTGCCGCGTGCTCTAGGTGTCTTTGCTTGAGCAGGGTGGGTTGCACTACATGATCTCTAGAGGTCCCTTCCGATCTCAACCATTCCATGGATTCAGAAAATCTGTGATTTTACGATGCATATTTATGTTTCGTTACTTTTATATGGCACGCCATCTACTTGTGATCCTCTACTGAAGCAATATTGTAGGCAATCTTGACTTGCTTACTTGAGACTGCTAGGGGTAGAATAATAATGCATTAACACCTTGTTGCTAGTTTTTTTACCCAATAATTTCAGTTTGCCTTTTTTGTTTGTTTTGCGTATAATTTCCGACTTCTCTCTTCCATTGATATTATCTGGTTACTGTCACTGAATTATGCTGTCCTATTTTGTTGTCTGAATAGAAGGTGCTAGATTTCCCATTTGTACAAGCTACCGTGTCTGCAGTCCAGAAGCTCTACTGCAAGTGATGACAGTTTAAGAGCCACTAACAGCAGCCCTTTTCAGAGGCCCAGCCTCCTTCTTGAGAGCTTCTACCCACAAAGAAGGAGAAGCAGATCAGCTGGGTTTCCTCTACTCACTGGGATCAAGAAAACAGATGTGACGTGTCCTAGCCATCAAATACAAAGAGGTAGCTTACTGAATATTTTCCAGTGCATCACAGCAGCGAGTGGTACAGTGGATGTATTTTGACTAACTTAAGCGTTGTGGCTGAAACAGCCATACGGAAAGACGAGCACCCAGAGTTAGGTCTTGGCTTTTCAAGCACAAGAATAGGAACCAGACACTTCCTTAAGAAACTAATCCATTTAATGAACCATTTCTAAATATGGAGGAGAAGATTAATCTAGATAGATGGATTAATCTAGTCAGATTTAATCACACTGGAATTCTTAACTAAAGTAATTTGCATATATAACGCTATAGAAACTAATAAAGGGGAGATGCAGCTTTCAGTGAGCGTAGCCCTCTAAATCTGCAGAGATGGAGGAAGTGGCTGCATGGCACACTCAAAATACCTTTGTAGACTCTCAGGCCTGTCAAAGTGAAATTTGGTAATTCCAGCTTGGATTTTCATTCAAAGGCAAACTTCATCCCTCACTTTCAGTGCTGCTAGTCATCAGTTTGCATCTTTTAATTAAAATTAAGAGAAGATGAAGTTCTTTTCTATATTCTCTGATGAAGTTCTTTTCTATATTCTCTGAATGAATAGTTATTAGAGTTAAATCAGCAGGTGGATAGGGCTTTTATGCTTTGGAGGGATGCCACAGTTTATAGATGAGAATCAGGAAAACTTTTTTTTTTTGTCACTGTTTCTATATAAACCTAAATTCTTGTGTCCCTGTATGTTTCTGCTCCACAATGCTGTGAGATCTAAAAAGGAAAAACACTGTAAAAAAAGTTTTTTTTAGAAGTAGCAGAACTTTGTTTTGGTGAAACGCATGGTTTAAAATGCAGATCAACACATTTGTATGCATAAATGAAAAAAAGCCTGTTTTTAACTATATCCACCGTGAGTAAAAAGTAGAAATATGATTTTGTGGTACAAATACTATTAGTTTGAATAGTCTTTTAAAGTAACATATGCCTTAATTTTCAGATAATTTCAAAAAGATATGGAAGATAATAGTTTTTGGTCAGTTACCTAAGAATAACTCTTGAAGCATGAGAATGTATATAAACTTTATATTCCTTTAAGTTGAAGCAATAGCAGTCTTCACATTAGTTATAGTAACAGCTTTGAAATCCTGTTCTGATTAAATTTTCTTCATTCTCAAACTTGCCAGTCTCAGCTGAAAGTAGTGGTCAGACACAATCAGGCTGCAGTTGTAAAATGTCATGCCATTAATAGGATGTCCTTATACAGCAGGGGAGAACCCTTTTATTTGAGATTTTCAAAAAGATTTATCACTATTTTAAGTCTTCATCTCCTCACTCTGTCAGTAGATCTACTATTAATGTCAATGAGGTGAACATAGGAATTTTTTTAAAAGAAGTTTAAAAACAACAATAACAACAACAACAAAAAAAACAATTACAAGCTTTATTCCGCTTTATATTTGAGCAGTAGATTGGATATATCATTTTGGGATGCCCATATAAGTCAATGTATTGCTGGATATTTGGCCAAGGGCTAAGCCTTTGCCAACCTCCTGGGAAAGAACTTTGTATCAACATACACCTGGTAATAATTTATTAGGAATGAAGACAAACAGCTATGAATACCTGTAGTTTTAACTGTAATGAGGTTGAGGGTGTAAGGAGGAGGACAGAAAAATTCTGAGCTTGGTTGTATTAGTTTGAGGTGGCAGGGATCCACGATACTGTTTCTGATTTTTGATCCCTTGGCCTATCATAGTCTCTGGATTTGGACCTAGTGTTTAACTTCAGTTTATCTCTGCTGATGATTACCAGGTTAGCATCAGTTGGAACCCCTAGCTCCTTTTGTGCTTTTCTGTAGCCTCAAGCCTATCAGAAAAGCTTGTTATCTGTAGCTTGCTTCAAGTAGCTTGCCTGTTAGAAAGTCAGAAAAAGACTTCAGCCAGAAGGTCTCTCAGGTGCCACTTTAAGCCACATCCTGATGGCAAGTTTAATTTTTTTCTTTAACTGCCTTTTTCTCCCCTGAGCTTTTAGTTATATAGTATGTATCTCTGAAGTCCATTCACATGCAACTCAGACCTAAGTTCCCCACTGACTTTCCAGCAAGACAGCTGAATCAGGGGTAATGTACAACTCCCAATTCAATATTTATCTAAAATTAAATGAACGAAGAAGAAAATCCTCTTATTGCTGAGGCCAGGAGAAGTAGGGCTAAGCCTGTCAGAGACCGAGGGGAGGGAAGATAAGAAAGGTAGGGAGGGACTGCTAAGAAAGCACACAGAAGGCCTGGAGAAGAATGATAAAGGGAATTTTACTGTGGATATTTTTCTTTTTAAAATGCAACATTTTGATTCATCACTAGCTGCTGTGTACAAAGAGTCTGTTGATACACTGGTGATGTGGGTCAGGCAGCACAAAAGAGCCTGACCCGTTCGGCAAGGTTAGAGCTTAGGGCCAAGCCGTGACCAGCTGAGGCAGCAGGTTTCCTGCGTGCGCACTGTGCTGCGTTTGCGTCGCTTCCCCGTCCATATGTGCTGGAGCCATGGTGTTACCAGCTGCACAACACTGTATTTGGGCTGTGATGCTCCAATCTCTGTTCTTGTTTATGATGTTTAAGTTACACAAACCAATCAGGGAGCATGGTGCAAGTAAAAATATTAAACTCTCCATGTGAAATTGGTCAAATTCCTACTTCAGTGTTTCCCAGTTTTGTCATCCATATAGGAGAGGCGCAGGCAGAAACACTGCCTCTGCTCCTTAGGCACAGAGCAAGATCAGAGCAGTTCATGGCTGTCGAACACTGCTTGTCCTGCGAGGAATGCTATAACAGTGTATTGAGCATGTGCTGTTAGCTCTCCATATGGGGCAGTGTTGAGAAATAGCAGAATTCACAAAATGGCCTATGTTGAAAGGGGCCTGTGTGGAGGCTGTCCGGTCCAAAACGCCAGCCCCAGCCTGTCCAGCATAGATGACTCTGTTTAGTCAAATTTATTCAAGTTTTCAAGGAGGGAGGTTCTGCTCTGGACAACCTGCCCCAGAGTGAAAAAAATATATATCTAATCTGACCATTTTTGTTGCTGGAAGAGAGTACTGTATAACTGTTAGTGTTGTGACATCTGTTTGGGGAGTAATTGCTGCTAGTAATTGAGACTAGAAAGTCTGCTCTTAGCCCCCAGCCATATCCCAGATTGGGCAGAAATGTGTGCTGAGAGCTGGGTAAAGCAGCAGGCTGATACTCCTGAAAGATGAGTAATTGCCTGCACGCTCCTGGTAACCTGTGTTCTGAAATTGGTGCGTACTTGATCGTAAATCAAGCTCTTTACAAATCACCTATACTTGTTCCTGGGCCATGATTTCTTCTCTGGTAAGAAAGACTACAGTTTGGATTTCTATTCATAACCAAGAGCTTTAAGGAGCCTCTGTTTTTCATGTAGACTCATCAAGGTGTGTTCATTCCTTCTTTCAGAAGTTAAGTATTAGGCCAATTCAAAATGATGAAAAATATAAAATGCTGTTTTCGCTTTCTGGGGTAGTTTGCTTTTCACAGCTCTAATTATGAGCATAAACTCTTGCAAAGTATTTGCATTTTACAGATCCTAGGCTGCAAAGTAACTGAGAAATGGCTGCCATGCCATTCTCAGTCCTCCTTTTTTAAAATCTGTGTGACTTTGGTCAAGAAGGAGCATCTGGATCTGACACTGTACATAGGATCATATACCACTATTACTAATACTTATTTTCTCTAATTTCACTTAGCAAGACAAAGTAAGATTTAAACTTTCTTTCTTTTATGTGTTATGTTTCATTTTGTTAGACTCTTCCTGAAAATATTTGGTAAGTTTCTGCATAAATGATTAAAACTTGATTTTCCCTTCTGAGACTCATTTCTATCACAGTATCTCTCAGATTTGAAATATTAAAGGTAATGATGAAGTATAGAACTGATAAGCCCTAGGTTTATAGTCCTTTCAACCTGTTCAGTGACAAAGGGCTCCTACTTTGAGCTGTTTGTTCACCTTACTTCCTTTTGCTCAGAAGGCTTCTATATGACCTGCCAACAAGTGGAGCTGGGCTGACATCTGATTCTTGAAGTGTTACAGTATTTTCTCCCTTCTTGCAGACATCTACTACCAGTCATGAATTATCCCGTGTTTTTTTTTTTCCCCAAGTCTTGTTAATCAGTTGTCAGAGGACAGCACATTTCATTGTCCTCTGCTTCCTGCTATTTTATTTGTAGATAAAGGCATTTGTAGTTTCAATGAAATATATTCCTTTCAGCTACTGTTGTAATGAACAGGGATTTTTTTTCTGTTTGGCATGTGTAGCATCTTTGGAAGTGCACAATTTGTCCTGAGAAATAATTTGCTCTTGACAGAGCCTCCTGAAGTCATTTCGGAAGCTCTCGAGCTTGTTAATTATAGAAGGTTCTGGCCTTCAGGTGTCTCTTCTGCTTTTTGTCTTCCAGTCTTTCCGTTTATGTCAACAGCAGTATGGCTACAACTGTTCACAGATAAATATGTTCGAGTCTTGATATCCAGCATTGAAAAGCTGGTAATAGTGTTGTCTGTGCTGCTGCTTCATTCAGGGATGTGTATCTTCTTTCGGAACTATTAAATAAAGACTTCTAGCTGTTTTTAGTAACAGTTGAACTTTCTTATGCAACTTTCCATGATACAGTGGTAAGTTATTCCAAATTATTTCATAGTCTCTTATGAAGGATACTGGGAAAGATAAGCGTGTTTTTTGGATACTGCTGTTGGGAGAGGCCATCTGATGAGATGCTTCAACTATGACAGCCTCTGTGGTAGCACCTCATCATTTGCTTCCTTTCCAGGAGCTGGAAGTGTGTGAGGCAGTTCCTCTAGTTTGTGGCAAGTAGGTCTCTGTCTCTTGAGAAAACTGTGGGTTTTCAGGGTCTCTCTTTGACACTTGGTCTGCATTTTTCTGCTTGTTTTATAACTCCTTATTAGTCTGGAATTAGCCTGTGCTGTGCCAGTCCGCATGAAGTATGTTTATAACTGGCCAGAAGTTTCCAGAGATTTCTGTCTCAGAGGGGCTCAGTGCAGCACTGAGTGAAGTCCTTTTCCTACAAGTGTTTATTCTGGCTGGTTGCTCTGGTGTAATAACCTGCTGGGTGCTTAGCTATTTCAAGCTTGCTGGGAAACAGCTGAGTGTTCTTTGTTTTGCAGTGGTCCTTCTGACCATCCCAACAGAATCAAGGCCAGGATGAAGCCTTGTGCAATGCAAGAAGGTGACCCTGTTTGTGCAGGGGGGTTGGACTAGGTGATCTCCAAAGGCACCTTACAACCTTAATCAATTCTGTGATTGTGGATTTTTGTCTTTTCTTATTCTCTCTTGGAGTTTTTCTATCCCTCCTTAGAGACTAGCAGGTAATGAGCTTAGTTTAAGCTTTCTTTATATTTCAATCAGACATAATCCTTCCTTTACTTGTTCAGTTGCTCCATTTTAATGCTGCAAAACAACTTTGGGGAAGAAGCCAGCACATGGATGCTAATCATTTTATATGCATTCAAAAGGGTCGCCTATGATCCTATGATTTCCTATCTATGCACATGTTCGTTACACTTCTTACATGTAATTACTGAGATCAGATGTCCCATAGCAATGTTTGTGCATCTGTTGCATTGCAAGTGGTGACTTTGATTTCAGAATACCAGTTTGCTGTGTGGGGGTTAGGTCAAGCAGTTAATTACTGAGCAACTGAATGAGTCAAGTGCTTTTATTGCGATTCTGTCCTGCTTTGTGTGTAATTTTACATATTTCTCTCTTGTTAGCAGTACAATTATAGCAGAGCTGCTACTGTCCCATCTCTAGGTTTGTACAGTGGAAGTTACCACATATGGCAAGTCCTTTTGGACCACTGAATCTTCCTGTTGGCATCCAAAGTGAAGTTCGGCAGCTGCCTGCTGTAGCAGTCTTTGGTGCTGGCCTCTGGCATTTCTAACCAGACCACTTCTGCTTTAGGTGAGTCAGGAGATCCATGTTCAATTGCAGACATTTGGCAGGGAGCTCTGTTTAAACTGGGCTTCTGCAAATAAACTGCTTCAAGGGCTACCATGCAGCTTTTCCAACTCGTGGTCTCCACGGCTTTAGCAGTGATGTGGAATTTGTTTTGCCTTGATTTGTGCTTTCCAGTTTGTGTCATTGCTCTCATTCTCTCTTTCCTCTTTTTTTTTCTTTTTTTTTTCTTTGTATTGATTGGATTATTTTATGCATTTCCAGGTATCTCATGCCTGAAATACATCACAGTCTTCTCAAAACATTTTGGTAGGCTTTTAGTAGCTATGCATTGGAGCAGGCTTTGAAAAGCCTTCTGGGAATTCTCCCGCTTGCTTTTGACTGCATTTTTGTTATGTGAATCATTTCTCCCAGTTTAGAGTGACACACATTTGCTCCTGCAGAAGGCAGCACCCCTATAACTAGAAACTTCAGATACACTGTGCATCCTTGGGATTCTTTCTGCCACTTACCTCGAGCCTCGTGCTCATATAATCCTCCCATTACAAAATGGTAATTTGTGCAAGATTACAATTCCTTTCACCCCTCCTGCAAACCCTGAGGACCCGCTTAACCTCCTCTGCGCCGCAGAGGCTGTGCCGTGCTGAGGGCAGCCCTGCTGCTCTGGGGGCTGCCAACACGGCTGGGGCTGCCTCAGCCCCATGAGAGCCTCAGTAGTGGCACAGCCCCTCGCCCCACAGCTGGGCCCTGCCCTCCCGTCGCAGAGGAGCCACCTGAGGGCAATGACTTTTCGCACCGCTGGGGCCAACAGGGACAGAGCACAGCCCATAGACAGAGCACAACCCCACGGCGGCGACGTGGCCTCCGCTGTTCTCCTGTCGAGTTGAGGGTGTTTTTGTGTGATGACAGCCTCTGACACAGCAGCAGTTCCCCTGTTTTGCACTGCATCACTATCGGACATAGACTGCACGGTGGTGCTTTCTTACCTTCCGAAATTTTCAAAATACTGGGAAATTTCCTTGAATGGAATGAGGACGAAAGCTGTAATCTCAGGTTTTTGCATGCCAGTTTTTAAAAATATTTTTATTTTTTGGATAATTTTGAAACTGTTGATTTTCTAATTTACCTATAGCTTCAATGTAAAATAAATCCTTAGATAAATGGTTTGAATCACAAAACTTTGTCCTTAAAAGTATCATAGCAATATATTTTGATAACTTCTTTGCTTTTTGAAGCATGAAAATTTGAAAGAGCTGATACCTTCTAAAAATGAAAAAAAAGCATTTTTGACAAAAAAAATGTAATTTCTCTCTCACAGTCCTCTCTTGTCACACCTGTGCAAAATACCACCTGATATTGCTTTGTTCTCTTAACAGAGTATATGTTTGTTTTTATTACACGTGAGTTTGCACAAGGGCTTTATTCACAACAGGATGGTTTTGTCTTCCTTGCAGGTTCTCTTTATCGTTTTCGCCATGACTCCTCTTTATATTTGTGTACTTAATTTTGTATCCTTTTGATTAAGATTTCCTTTATTTTTACCCTTGCATTAATGAATTATCTGAGCTATGCTCTTACTCCAACAGTGAGCTTCTTCAGTAAGTTTGTTCAGAGAATTGCTGCGGATTCTCTAAGCAACCTCGTCTGACCTTCCATACCTTTAATAAAGATGGCTCTGTTAAAAATGATTGCACGGGGTGGCTTTCAGAGATTAGCAGTATTCAGTTGCATTGTTTTTTTTTTTCAAATTCTTGATTATTCATGTGAAAAGGCACCATTCTTATATGGCATTTTTGTATGAATTCACACAAAATGGATTTGTGCATAAGATCTGACAAAGCACACATATATTCTGCCTATAAATTCTGTTTCCATTGGAGTGTGCCAGTTCCTGCCTCCATGTGAGCTGCTTTGTGCTTCTTTTATACAGCATTCTTGCAATTTTGTAGTTTTTCTCTTGTCCCTTGTAGACTGTCTAGCTGTTAAATACATCCCCTGTCATGCCCATCTGTTTGGGAGGAGAAACCTGGTAAGTAGCCACAGTCTTTATCTCCTAAGACTTACACTACAGAATGGAAAACTCAACTGTTCCTCCTTAAGTGTTAAGAGCTTTCCAAAATTTGTTTCAGCGAGTTTGTGTTGAATCATAATAATGAGGGATCCAGAAAATATATTTAAAAGTGCTGGATAAATTAATGCCTTTTGTGTTCTTACATGGAAGTCAGCAAGGTACCTCTGCTAGCACATTTTCCCGGATGGTGCTAGATATAATAGTGTGCACTGTATCTTGATTCCTGAACATTTTGTAGTTCTGCAACAAGATGCCTCTGGCAGTTCCCCAAGGTAGGACTCAGATTTAAATGATATAATCTAACATTTGAATCATTTCTGATATTCACCTAAGGCTAAATTCTTACCTACCACACAATCAACCATTGCAGAACAGTACATAGTTAGAGATAATAAAGACCTCTGGGATGTTTTTGCAAAACTTATAGTGTTTGCAATATCATCAAAATATGGTTTGTCTTGCTGTTACTCTGCACAGTCCTATTATGTATTAATAGTAAATACAGATTTCAAGAATACCTCTTCACCTGATATTCAGACTAGACCCCTATCTGGTTCTAAATTTATAGCTTAAAATAAATAAATAAATAAAATTCTGTACTGGTCATGCTAAATCATCACACATGGACAGTCCAAAGCCTGAAAAAGTTTAGGTCCTTTTTTCAGTTCTGTCCAATTTTCTATTCTGTTTGGGGTGGCGGCTTGCAGGAAAGTTCATAATTTACAGCCAGAACCGAGTTCTGTTGTCTCAAAAGACTTGGAGACTGTAGTGCATATAAGAAAAAACAGCAAAAGCAACAAAAGCAACAAAAAATAGAATAGACCATTTAAACTACCAGCAAAAATGACAATCCCTATGAAGAAAAATAGCATCAAATTTTTATCTGGAAAGCTACACTATAGTTGAAAGCATGGAGGATGAAACAGCACTTGTTTTGAAATAATTCTAAAAATTCAAATAGTGTTTCCACCTATCTTTTGTTCTGGGTGCCAGACTGTGTACTGAAAGCACTGTCACTTTAATGAGTTTCAAGACTTTCAAATGGAAGTATTTAAAACTGAAGTCAACATATGGGGGAGGCAGGTGGTCATTTTCCCCAATAATGGGAAATGATATGAGTTCATTTAGAGCACTAAATTGAATAGCAATAGGTTCCAAAATACAGAAGCAAAACAAGCACAACACTGTCCATGTTTTAAATGACATTATTAGGGCTGCTTTATGGATGGGGCTGTCAATGGATACTTATTAGTTATTTCAAGAAAAGTAAGGCTGTATAAATCAGTGCCTTGATTGTTACATTTCAAGAAAGGATCCATGTGGAAAAAAATGAGTCTCAGAAATACTGTCGTGATTAATAAGCAATAAAAAAAGAATTAAAAATAACTTGTGAGACACCATTCGGTATTCCATGGTCCATAATCACATCTGGAAACTCACAGCACCAGCTAGGGAAATATATCACATCTATCAGAAGAGTTAAGGTAACTTTGCTGAACTCTTTAAAGTGTGGCAGGATTTATAGTTTGCTAAATCTTCCATGGACTGCATTATGTAGTTTGCAGCAAACACTCTAAGAAAAATCACATATGGTTCTAAATGCTGTTATAACTGTTCATCAAGTTACTCATAATTGTCTGTCTCCAGGACTCCAGCTTCTACCACTTCCCTGCGAAGACAATTTTACAGTCTTTAAGGATAGTCTGGGCCCAAAATTTCCTCCTTTCAGAGAACCTGGACTGAGAGAGGCAACTATTTCACTTAGCAGGTCCAGTTCTCCGTGCATTCACAACACACCATTGGACTCACTTCCCTCAGGAAGCATCATGTCATCAATAAACTTGTACTTAAGTTTGCGTTAACAGAGACCTGGAACCTGTAACAGGAATAAAGACCTATGAGAAATCTAAACCCAGCTTTCTGGATTTTGCACGTTGACTACATCATAACACTGCATAGCTTTTCTTTCCTCCTCCTCCATCCTGGCAGATTAGTTTCCTTATGAATAGTGGTGCCTCAGCTGTAGCTGCATTATACTCCTATTGAGGATGAGAGGACTGTAAGCTGCTGAATAGAAGCCATTACCACTTACAGCAAAATCCAGTAATATTGCCAGTAGACCCGTCCAAGCAGGCAGCTGCTCCCTTCTCCCTTTTCTTCCCTTCAGCCTCAGATCTTCCGAAATCTCCTAACTCCAGAGTATATCTCAATAAAGGCTGCTGCTGTTGCAGGGAATTGCAATGAGTAGAGTTTGACCTGTTTGCCCCCAGCATCAAGCTTTTCTTGACTTTTTTTTTTTTTAAGAGTGATTGCAATTTCATTGGGGTCTCTGCTTGCTAATTTACTTTTTGTTCAGGCGGAAGTCAAACCTAGTGAGAAGAGAGCAAAAAAAAATCATGATTGGCTTTTTACCAGGAAACGCTTTGCAAAGCTGCCTATTTGTAACACGATGAAGAGAACAGCAGTCTATTTACAATATTGCTATTAAGCATGCTCAGTATTACTCCCCATATCTCCCAGTAATGCAGTCCTCTGGGAGGACCGCATGGCCAGATAAAATATTTCAACAGTTAGAAATGAGTAGATCTCAGGATATTATTGGTATGAACTTGATAAAGAAATAAAAGTACCTCCCCTGCACAAATGAGCCGAATCACTACAACCAAGCGCGTTCATTAAGCAGTGCTCTCACAGTCATTGTGCCTCCTTCCATCAACAACTCATTGACTCTCTTGTGTTTTGGAAGTATTTAGTAGAGCATTTCAGGCCTTTCTCACATCAAGTATCAAATTTCTTAAAAAAGAAAATGTACTATTCTGTGTCGATAACAACACCCCAAATTCTGGCAAAGCAGAAGTTTTTTTGTTGTTGTTTTTATTAATGTTCACCACTGGTCAGTCTCATAATGAGGCAACAATTAATTCCTTCACATAGTACAGGCTGGATATACAGCAGAGGAAGAGGGAAGGCATGAATAACATATTGCTTCTACCTTATCTTCTACTGACATCCATGAGGTCCCTGGAGGGGAAAAAGAGAGAGAAAGAGAAATCAGTATTTAAAGTTATCACATAAACACAAGTAAGAACTTCTGAAAGGTACATAGGATTAGGCTGAGTGAACTACACTGTGTGATTCCTGTGGCTTTGAAAATGCTTAGCACTTTTGTGTTATTTTTGTACCTCACTATAAATTTTCTGGCTCAGTGAATCCTTAGTAGACACAACAGACCTAAAAAAACATGACAGAGGTTGGCAACTTTTGATAACTTTTCTGCATTTGCACTGTGTTTGGTAGGCTGTTTCCTATTTGTACTCTAAGCTAAAGAGACCACTCTTGCAGAGAAAAATACTGAGGCTCACAAGGCTTCAAAGTTTAAAAGACTAACAGCAGCCTTAACTGCTTTTATTTTCAGTTTCAAGTCTCAAAAATGTCTGGTGTTGTGTGGTGTACGCTTTTGTTATGCAAAGCGTGCAAAACTGAAACATAGAGTGGATCTCCAGGAAGATGAATTTCATTATGCTGCAGGGAAAGTCGTGTTTACACAACTGTGTTCCAGTAGACATCTCAGTGAATAATTCTCTGCTGTGCTCTGAGGAACAAGACTTAAGGCATGCTCATGAGCAATGCATGCCATATATGTAACAGCTATCAAAATCGATTGGAGCTGGGTACATGAAATGCATCTCAGATCAGGCTTATACTTGACAAAAACAGACAAACCCAGCAGGGACTTTATTCTGCAAGATTTGAGGAATCCAAACCAATCCAGAAACACTGGAGTAAATGCGTAGACCATCCCAAACAGAGATCTTAGCACCTTCCAGAATCAAACCTTCAAGGAAGTGTAGAGAACTTTAAATAGAAGTAGAATAAAAAACTGTCAACTTACATAAATAGAAAATTTTGTTTTTCTAAATCTAAAGATTTATTTTAGATTTTTAATCTAATAGATTAAAGATATTTAATAAAATAGATTTAATAAAATAGATCTATTTAATAAATAGATTCTAGATATTTAATCTGATTTTCTAATCTAAAGATTCTGCACTCCAGCATACAAGATGTAAAGAGTTTCTGTATTTTCTCATCCCATCTATGGCTTCATGGTCAATGCTAGTACTTTTGGGATCATTCCATCATCTAGAGTCAGAATAACAAACTCCTCTCCTATGCATCTTCTTTGCTTTAGAAGAAGAAATGTAAGAGGACACAGGATTGTTTTAACTCTTTTATTGACTGTTGTTCCAGTCTTCCTGGGATTTTTGGCAATCATTTCCTCTAAATCTTTGCAAGGACACAAAAAATGAGATCAATATGCTCCTCAAGTAAGAGCAAAAAAATGAGAGCAATATGAATATGCTTCCTCAACCGTACCACAGATTGGTAAAGTAGAACCAAAATATTTTGTTTTGTTGCTCTTCTGCTAAGTGGAACAAGTATGTAGTTTGGTCTGAGGCTGTAACCCAACAAGCAGCTATACTGAAGGAAAATGAGTCCAACCAGTTAAGAACTGGAATAGAAAGGAAAAGAAAATGAGACAATTCGGAGAGAATTGGAAGCCGTGCTGTCTTTTCCAGGTGTGTGTCATTAACTGTAAGCCTGTTAATTAGTGGGATTGTCCCAGTGCTTAGGGGTAAGCATGTGCCTAAAAATCTGTAGATGGCATCTAAAATATGATTACATTACACCCACCTGGAAAACTATTTCTAGGTAGATGTCAGTTGTGTTTTTATTGTCTCCGACTTTGCATGAAATGCCCAATTCCCAAGTTGCACTTTCCATGATGCCACAAATCCCCTTTTAAGCTGCAGTGGCTTTTCATGTTGCTATTCAATGGTGTTAAAGAAGAAGAGAAAAATGAGTCAACATTGTTACACATTTCCAAAAATGAGAAGGTGAATGGCTTCCACAGCCCTGAAAGGCATAGCTGACCATCAGTTATAATTTCCAGAACCAGTTTTAAGGCAAAGGAGGGAATGAAGATACCAAGGAGTTACACCAGGTTGGCTTAACATGGCAAAGGTAAACTGTGCACTGTATTTTTATGGAGCATTGGAACAAGGAATTAGATTGCCACCTGTAACACCCAGGTACTATAAATGATTTTGTCTGCATGTCAGAATAATGTGCTGGAAGCACCTTTGCCTACAAAGTTACTCTGAGATGGAGAAGAAAAGGCAGAAAAGACATTTGTGGTGAGCTAATAAGCACATGCAAAGATGGTAGATGGAATTCATGCAAGATGCAAGTCCCACCCCTCAAGTTCAGAGATGGCTGATGAGGACAGTCTGCAATAGCACCCTCTGCTGCCTTGCGGTGTCACACCAAAATTAGTTCTGTTTTTCGTATGGATTGGGAATACTGTCATAGTCATTTAAAAATATTCTGAAGATTTGTTTTGCTAATATCCATCACGTGAGCATTACCATAATTACAGAATTTCATATATCTAAATGATATATATTTGTACTGCATACTATTGATCTTGCCTCAGGAAATTAAAGGCTTTCTTAAAAATGACAGAGTCATTTTGAAAATAAATCTTTCCATTATGGATAGAAGTTAAATCTTTTCATTGCCATATACTTATATTTGTAATTATGATTCAAAGGCAACTAAATGGAATCATAAAGCAAAGCCCTAGCTTTCTTCTGCATAGGACAGTATCCATTTTTTGCAGCCATTAGATTTTCCTGGTGTAAACTAGAGGGATGAGGAATGATCCAGTGATGGAGACATCAGGGACATTGAAAACCAGTCCAAAACCAGTAGGGAAAAAAGTAACTTCATATACTATCACTCTATTATACATGTATTCCTCCATATATGAGGAAATTCATTTGCAAAAATTGCCTTTTTCTTTGATGTCCAATTGTTCTGGCAAACACATTTCAGCCAAAAAGAGCTTCCATTTTATGCAGCTTTTATTTTTCAGCAGTAGTAGATGCTTAATTCAAAGGTGCTGTCTGAACTATTTCTGAAATAATTGTTAGGTGTTTGGAAATGAAATAGTTCTGCCAATGTGTTTTCATCTTGAATTGTTTGGTTTTTTTACAAGAGATTTGTTTTGCTTCAAATGAGTAATAACTCTTTTGAATACCAATATCTTTTGTTATACTGAACCTAATCATCCAAAGAACAGATATATTCTGCACAAATAAATTTAATGTTAGGAACTAACAAGTTTTACTAATTGCATTCACTATATAATTTAATATATAGAACCCACATGTTTTTAAAAATGGACTTTGGGTTTCTCTGTATTGCCTCTGTGAAGTTCATAAATAGTGTACTTGCTGACATAAACGTGCACAGGTGAAAGCCATTACATTTGTGTATTACTAAGGAAGATTACATTTGGATTAATATATAAAATGAGCTTCATCTCCTCAAATGATATATATCTAGTGAGTCTGCTAAATACCCTGTTAGTTTGCTTGTAATGTCAACCCTTTTAAAATAATTAATAGCACATGAAAGTGAGTTTATTGATTAAACTTGAGACTTCCCATAAAATTTAAGGGAAATTGCCTTTCTAAAGATGCAATACCAACAGTATTCAATTCTGAACATGATGTAAGAGAGAAAAACAGCATGAGGGCTTAAATACTTTTGTAGATATGCACAGACTAGCAGTCTAATTCTTTACATGAGTTATTTAAGATTGTTCTGATTAGGCTTTTTTATTGTGTCTCTCTAATTTTGCATTTGCAACCAAAAATACCACCTTTTTGAAGCATAATTCATTTTCTTCTTTAATCTCACTCTTTTGTGTAAAGAAAATGGAAGTTCCATCTGATGCTTGTCTTTTTTAAAACAAACTGTGATTTCAGTTTTCTCTCGGAGCAATTTTACCTGATTCAAGAAACCCAGTCAGTATTCGGAGTCCTTCTGTTTTGTAATTGCAGAAGTCTTTCTGTGCAGCTCAGAAGTGTTTGATCACATTTACTTTTTCACACACCAAAAAATGAAAATAGAAGGTTAAAATACAAATTAGAATCAGGAAATGGCCAATTTAGTGCATTTCTTTGTGAATGGTCTTTAAGAAACAGGAGGATTGTTTGTTTTTTTTACAAGAGATTTGTAAGAGAAGAGAGCCAAGGACTTTCTGTGGCAAGCAAAATTATTGGAATTTTTGGATTAAATTGTTCTTGTAGTCCATCCACTTGTCCCCCTCTCTGCCTCTTTTTTTGGAGCATGACTCCTTTAAATGCTGTGTTGCTGCTGTGTTTTTCTTCAATGCCTTCATTTTCCCTCTTGCTGAGCTCAGCTGCCAGTGCTCCCCCAAGAATATGCGAAGACACCATGGAGAGCTGCTCGATTTTTAATTTACATTTTTGTGTCTGCTCTGTTGCATCAGTTCTCGAGAAGGGAGGCCTGGGAAGGAGACTGTCAGTTCTGGTGTGGGATTAGGGCTGAGAGCCGTGCACTATTGCTCTGCTTTATAGCTCTGAAGTTGAAGAGACTCGCAGCTAAAAGAGCTGGCAGAATTATGAGAGGATATTCTTTTTCTCTTTTTTGTCCCCCTGAACGTGCTGATTCAACATCACTGACAAGTTCTGCAGGAACACACTGATTTCTGCAAAATTTCCTCTGGGAATAAAGCTGGCCATTGACGCAGGCTGCCTGCCGGCTTGCGGGCCAGGGCAAGGGGTTGCCAGGCCGAGCGGATGCCCGGTCACCTGCCTGCTCCTCCGCCGGGCCCGCAGCACCCGCCTCGCACACAGCCCCTCACCCAGCTCGGCGCCGCGGCCCAGGGACAG
>NW_010582218.1:167549-206121 GCF_000705375.1 Tinamus guttatus
TTTTTCTCATAAATACCTTAGTAAAATTTAAAAAATATATATTAAACAAAAATTACACTTGATAGAGCTCCAGGGTTATTTGAATACCCTGTTGATTATATTTCAGCAGTACCTATTGTCTTCACCACTGCAGCATCCCAGAGAAATTAAATGGATATTGTCATATATCTCATTCTATTATTTCTTCTATTTTATTTCGTAGGCCTTTTGCAATATCTTGAAAGTGGGAGCTGAAAATCGTGTAAGCAGCAGCGTAGAAATAAAGCAAGAAGATGCATCATGATTTCCAAAGGCAATACCTCTTCCTTCTGATTATTTTTGACCCTGCTAGCAAGGGTTCTTCCTAGCAATGGGGAAGTGCTCATGATGACACTTGGTGGTCGTAGCTCTGACCCTCACCCCTGAAGTCCTCCTATGTTGAATGTATCCAGCAGAGAACTTTAAAATAGTTTCTGCCACATGGAGCTTGTATTCTGATGTGAAGGGTGGCAGGCAGCTTAGCACAGGTAGATACTAAGACAGCATTATGAGCAGAACACCCTGAGCCTAAGTGATTTCAACCTGTCTGTACCTTCAGTAGGACTCAAAGCTGGGAAGGAAGCAATAACATTCTTCCTATTTTCTTAGAGTTTTAAGGTACCCCCAGAGGTTGTCATATGGTCTAGGCTGGCTTTCTGTAAAGGAAATGAATTATCTGTTTTCAGTTTTCTGGACTAGCTGCATTCCGTAGTGGCCAGAGTCCTTGCATAAGTTTGGCAGTCTGGGTAATCAGCTTCCAAACAGTAGCTTGTTTTAGCTATGTTTGTGGTGGGTCTCATACCCCACTCAAAGTGGAGAAGTGACTCATATTGCATCAGTGTTACTGCATGATTTAGGTGGATTCCCAGGGGACCTGGAATGAAGAAATGCACAGCAGTTGAGTCCCTCATATCAGAATGGGTAGAGCAGAGCCTATAGTCTATTTCTAGTAGAATTAGTGATGCTATATGCTAGCTTTAAATCATACAGTTTCTTATTAAAACACTCTAAAGAGAAAGAGAATAAATGCTATAGTGTAAGTTGATATAACTAACAGAAAAGTCAACACACAAAAACTATAATTAATAACTGTCTTAAAGAAAAATATATAGGTTGTGGGAATTGAGATGATCCAGGTTAAACAATATGTGGACATAATTTTACAGAATGTCATTTATGCAAAATCAAGCTATGCAAAGTATATTTATATTACTTAATAAGAAGAAATTTTGTGTTGAAAGCTGGTAGAATAAAACCTCCAGTGATGCCTGTTGAGTTTGAAGAAAAGCTACAAAAAGCCACCAACCTGACAAAGGTCAGAGTATGTTACCGAGCAGGACTGAAAGATCTGAAGGTACAGAAGCCTTAGAGAGTTTTTCACCCTCTTTGCTCAAGGTCAAATTGAAGTTTACATATATAGTGCTCAGAATTGTGTTCTTAGCTCCTAATTTTATGGGGTCTTCAGTGTCATTCCATATAGACATTCACACTACAAAAGGTGCTACAAAAAGGAAGAATCATTTTGACAGTCTCCATGGAGAAATCCAAGAGTCATCTGAACAGAATGACCTGGAGTCATATGTGCATTTAGAAATTGAAAGGCAATCTAGGTAAGGTTGTAATTCATACAGGCATTTAGGAACTTAAAACCTAAATGCTTCAGTAACCTGTGTAAGAAAAAAACAGAAATAGCCCAACATATTGCAAAGTTCCAGTTCAGTCACATATGCAAGAGCATGTATTCACGTGTATGGATATGGTTACTGTTCCTGTACAAGTCATGTTGACTGGAAAAACACTGACCTTGGTAGTGATACTTTCCCCTGCATTTCTTTCCCCTTGGGCTATGAGCTGTAGCTTGTGCCTTGACTGGCCAGAGTTTGTGCATATTTGTATTGTGGGATTAGAAACTCAATGGGCTTTCTTTCCCCCTATTGATTTACAGCTCGGTTAGCTAAAACCCAAAGTAGTACACTGATTTCAGAGAACTCTTGATAACCCTATGCTAAACAGAATAACAAGGTATAAATCCAGCTGGCATGCAGAGTCATGCGGACAGACATCAGAAGAGAACCAAATAAAACCAGTAGCTTCCTAACCGGCATAGACACTGTGCCCAAGTGATTTGGTACTGGGCTATTGTGTTGTAGAAACTTGAAAAGAAAACCATCATCTACACTGTTGTAAGAATATGCGAGGGAGCAGCACAGCAAACACACAAAGTCTGCCTGTCTGTGTCCCTGGCTCCCCGGACCCTTGCAGTGCCTTGCGGGTGCTGGGGGCTGCACCGTCCTTATGCAGTTTCCAGACACGCCACTAAGACCACATGGTTTCACCGTGCCCGCTTCCACGGAGGAGACCTCCATGGTCTCCACCTCTTCACGTCATTGCAGGACTCACTGCCAAGGAAGAACTCCTGGTCATAACACCCATCAACCTTATACCTGCCATGAGACTCCCTCCTGGGCCAGGATGGTGAAAAGATGCTGTATACTCAGCAAGAAATTGCAGTTAGTCTAGGATATAGCTAGAGTACAGTGTTCAGAAGAGAATATTGCAAACCTCAGGGCACAGGAAAAACAAAGGCCTTTTTCCATGCCAGGATCCCCTTTAATGCCCAGAGCTGGATATGAGCATTTGCAAGAGGGGTTCATGGATTCTGCTGTCTGAGCCAAGGTTCTAGCTCTATGGTTTGTAATTTGAAGTCTCCTCTAGGTGCTTATAATTAAATTGTGAGGTGTCTCACAAACATCTTAGCAGGTGCAAAGAGGACATGAAGTGATCCTTTTTTCCTCTCTTCTCAGCTGGAACATGAAGAAGGCACTTTATGATCCAATTAGTGCCTCCAGGAGCTCTCTAATTGCATTATAAAGCATCTCAAAAAAAAAAAAAAAATCAGGCTCGCTTTAAAGTCTGGGGAAAATAAAGTATTGTTTAACTATTTGCCTTCCTGATGATAGCTGAGTCATGGCTGGGGCCGGCACCCTGACGCGCGGCGTTTCCTGAAACTGGCCCCACGTGGGGTCTTCTCATGGCTGGAGCCCCGGAGAGCAGAGCACCCTTTGGTGCTTTGCACTTGGGGCTTCAAGCGCGCTGCGAAGCTTCGCAGCCAACGTGGCGCTTATGCATGTTGCTCAGTCAGGAAAACTGCAACCGTGCTGCACTCTCTGTGGATATTTTAGCCTCCTAAGTATCTTTTCCACTGGGTTTTTATACCAAGCTCGTTGGCGTAGTGTCTGAGATGCGTTATGTATAATGAACTACAACATAAGCCTCCAGCTTCAGAGCTCAGCCTCTGTATAGTAATTATCGCATCACTTTCATAACTCTCACATATTTTACTTACTGAGTGGGTGGGAAGGAGATACTGAAATAATATTTAGACTTACATGGTGCTTTTCAGCTATAGATCACAAAATATTTTATGTTGGCAGTTAAGCATTATCGTCTTGGCTTTAAAGGTGGAAAAGACTGAAGTGCAGATAGCAGAGCTGTGAATAGAACCCGATCTTCTGACCCTAACTGCATAGCCTTTCCTATTCATTGGGTTACTTCTGCTCCCAAGTACTTTCCCTCATTACCTGGCAAAAGTGATAGGGTTTGTATGTTCTTTTCAGTCAGAAGTGATAGTATGTATCCTCTTTTCAAGCTTGCCAGTGAAAGAATGAAATGCTTAAAAGCTGAACATTTGAATTTGTCTGATATATCATATTTATCTTGTAAATGGGAATAGCTTTCCCTTATACCCACGCACAGATGAAATGGATACACGCCACATGTTTTCTGTTTCCATCTATTTGTGTTGCTTTTGGTGTAGGGATTGACTCAGCCCATTTACAGCAGCAAGGCAGAAAAGCAGCACTCTGAAATGAGGTTACTCTATGTGCGGAGGGGAGTCCCTTGCTCACGTCCTCAGGAAGGGCCTGGCAGCAGCAAGGGTGTCTTTAAGCACCTCTGTATCCTTGAAATTCTGATTTGCTCAGAAAAGGCAACCAATATAACTTAGATAAGCCAGGGTGTTGTTCAAAATTAAGGTAGCATGCTAGCAAACCCACTCCTGACAAATTTGCAGTCCTACTTAGGTGAGTCTTTTCCCAGTAGAGTGAGTGATCATACTGGGAAGTTCTTCTGGCTAACAGATATTTATAGCCTCTCTGCCTTGAAATAGTAGGAGAAAAGGGGCATAGCTCAGGGAGGAAAGGTTCAGAACTGGTTGCTGTTTCACCATAGGGATAAGGGAAAGGTGATTGGTTTCATTTTTTGTCCTGGCACTTTTTTCTCATGCCTATGCACTGACATACCGTTTCACACAGTGCTCAGAGTAAAACTATGGATAATAGATAGTATATCATCAAGAGACTAAGCATTCACATATTGCTTTGAATAAAACCGTTGATAATTGACAGTATACCATCAAGGGGCATGCAAGAACACTCTTTTTTTGTTTTTTCTGCTGTGCAAAGGTTCACTTCATTGCCTATCAATCATCTGAATTTTGAACGGAGTTTCATTCATGGGCCCAGCCTCCTGCAAAACATTAAGTGACAAAATAAGCAAACGAACAAAAAATGTTGCTAACATTAAATTTCCTTGGATTCAATGAATAATATGTCATTTTCTCCCAAATTCCTTCATGACAGGATCCCTTTTTCCAGTCTAAAAATTCATGGGCTTTAGTAAGTTCCACAATAACGGTGTGAATTTCAGGAGTATAACAAACACACCAAATCTGGGGCTTTATTACAAACATTTCATGTAATGAATGTCAACAGATGGCATATGGTTCTACCATTAATCGTTTGCATACTACTGAAATACAGTAATACCAGTATCTCCCAGAATACTTCTTTGAAAAAACATCTGGCTGCAATTCTGATCTCTCTTGCACCTCTCAGACAGCATGACTTCAGTGCGATTGCTTCTGATTTACCTCAGTATTGAACGACGGCAGAATGAAGCCCTTTTCATTATACAAACCATCCTCAGTGGTTTCAGGAATTACACTGATTTTTATGCAATATATAATCAGTTAAGAAAATAACTTTCCTGTGTGGGACAAAAAGGAGGAATATTAATGGAGAAAATCTTTCAAAGCATTTCTGGAAACAATACCCTTATGTATAAAAAGAGTCTTTTTTGGCATCTCTTTGTGGTAGTGTTTTCAATTCCAATAGCTATAATAAGAAAAAAATCTGCCCTATTTGTCAATCTGTCAGGAAATATATTTCAGCTTCAAGCATCATACTCCTGGGGTTTATGGAAATCACAAAGCATCTCATTCAGATGAAGAGGCTGAAGCTATAAGCAGTGCAATTAATATCTTCAATTTCTGCCTTCAGCATGAAAGAAAGCTTGAAAGCTTTTGGAATCTGAATCCCTCATGCTATCTAATAGTCTGCATCTGGCTTGTGCTGTTCATGAACAGCAGCAGTTGGGGGGCTTGGCAGCGCGCCCGCTGACACACTGACCTTCTTACCTAGCAAGGCAGGGGCAAGGCTGATGAGAGGTTCTCCCAACAGGTTTGGTTGTGCAAAGGGCTGTGGCACCAACGTGGCTGCTGCGAAACCTGAGGTTGGAAAAGCCTGGCCCTCCCTGGCTGTATCCCCCTACTGAGGACTGTGTGTTCACACACTCTACCCGGATAGTACAGCCAGCAAGAGTTATTCTGTGTATTGGCAGCAGCCCCGCACTGTGGCAAGTTTAACCTTTTCTTATTCAGTTGATGTTTGCATTACAGTGGGACCTAACACATCATCTTAGACACCTCGGGGCTTGATCCTTTGCAAGCATATAGATGGGTATAATTCCTTGCTCAAAATGCTTCCAGCTTGCACCTGTTGGACGTCTTAGGAAGAAGCACACTGGCAGGTGGTTTTACGCCTATGAGACACTTGTCATTAAGAGGTAAAGCAGAAGCTCTGGAAAGGTGATGTTATTAGTTGTTGCAATACTGGAGCTGGAGAGGTGAGGCTTGATCATATATTTGGAGGCTAAGAGAAAAACAGATATTCTCTTGTATAGGTTCCTTTACATGAGATGTTTGCAAGGCAGCCAGAGCATGTTGGTATTCCAGAGGAACGGCAGTGCCCAAAGATGAGGGGGCTTACCCTTACGCCCCAGAGATGAGGGGGCTTACCCTTGCAAATACTGCAGCAGAGCCTGCAAAACCTTTTGCTTTGACCATAAATACATCCTTCCTCCACCACAGTGCCTACTATCTCTTTAGAAGGGCCAGAATTTCTATAGGGAAATGGAGGCCAAATGGCAAACATCCCCTGGCAGTGGATCGTTTGGGCACAACCAAATGGTATCTGGTACCTCCCAGTGTGGCAATGTAGGCTTTGCTTATTCTGTTGTAGGTACAGCTGAAAAACAAGGGTAAGGGGAGATAGAAGAAAACAGCTTGGACCTCACTGCAGTTTAAAAAGATATGGGCAACTGTATTATGTTGTTCCAAAATGGTCTTTCTCCACAGGAATGGTGTGTGACAGTAAACTACAAATGGATAAGAAAGCTGCTAACAGTCACAGACTGCTTAATATTTCTGCTCACAGCCTACCTAAGACAAATGTTTTCCAAATTCAGCTCTTCTTAAATATAATAAAGCAAAAGAGAGAGAGGGAAATATTTTTCACATCAGGATAAATGTTTTTCCTTGAACTCCACAAAAGAAACATCACCAAAGTTTCCTGGCTGAAAGCCAGGGAGGAGAGAATTTGCTCTCTGAAAATATTCTTGTAGTCAGCGATAAATTGTCTCATGCTACTACAGGGAAACCACCTGTGCAGCCAAATTTTGATCAGAGGTGTGTCTTGTTCGAGCAGTCGCAGGGCTGCAGTACATGAAGGGCTGCTGAACAGTGAGTGCTCATATTGCTATGCTAAGACGTGCAGCTGCAAGGCAGATGAAAGACTACCTAGGGAGATAGCTGCTTATGGCTAGGAATAGTGATGAGCTGTGCTTTTTTAGTATTTGTGTGTGTGTGTGTGTGTGTGATTTTTTACACTTAAACCAAACCATTCTTTTTATTTATTTTGGACGTATGGCCAAATCCCAGCTGAAGCAAATCACTGCAAACTTTCTGCCTCATACATGTCTTCTGATAGCACTCAGGATAACCCAAACAGTGAGACTAGATCTCCACTATTTGGTCACTGATGCAGTAAGATTTGAAATAGTACTTTAATAGCCCGATGACCTTCAGATGCAGGCGATGGCACATAATGCCAAGTGCCGGAAACCAAGACCTAGAAAGTCACTGTTCAGTCAGAACCTAGAGCTGGTGGAGCCAGTATCTAGCCTGTCCACATCTGGGCTCATGTCTTTCTGCAGCATTTGTACAGAGCAGATCAACTTGTTATCTCTTCATGATATGGATGGGTCTCCTCCAGGACATATTGACAGCCAAACTCCATCTGCATTCTGTATGAAAGAGAGAGAAATAAGAGAAAAGCTTATTCATAGGTTATAAAAGGGGTGAATGTATCTTCAATTTATGCTCCCAATGGATAGCAGTACCTTCACCATTTCTCTGGGGAATGTTCAAGCCAGGGAGCCATGTGTTGGAAAGAATATTTTGCCCCAAACAGGGAAATACATTTGCAGATGCGCATTTGAAAACATTCTGCCTTCTTGGATGCTTCAAAGCTTCAGCTGGGCCTTTTCCACATCACGTCCAAGTGGTGGAAGGGAGCCCAGCCTTTGCAGGGGGAAAGTGTCACAGGCCACTGTAATACATATTGTTTTGATTTCCTTTCACAAGTGAAATGTTACTCTTATCTGTGGGGAATTAGAGAATTAGAGCTTTTTTTTTTTTTTTTTTTTGGGACCACAAAGGTCTTTCCTTCCTCGCACAGGGAAATGGCTGTTTCCTGCTCAAATTCAGAGTTTTTAAACAAATGAAATACTGTAAAATTTCAGAGAAATATTTATAAAATATCTTGCTTTTCACTTGAAATGTCTGCTTGCCTTGTAGAGCAATCATCTTTGGGTTTTGGAGATTTTTTTTGACTCAGCTTCGGTCAAATGTACAGTTCTGTTTTAGTGGGTAATAATTTAAACACAACTGAATTTCCATGGAAATCTTATCCTAAACTTTCAATTATTTTTAGGAAATACTGAAGTAGAAGAATACATCAATTTCAAATTAGATTAGTATCAACAATTCTGTACACAAATAAAAAAGGGTTTGTGGGTGCAAATTGCTTTTATTGTGATATTTGGCACTCCTACAAGGAAAATGATTAATGTGTCTGACAAAATGGAAGGGCAGGAAGGAGTTCCCTTTGCATCCACCGGACAAACTCTCCCGCCAGGTGCCTGGGGCTGTGTCAGCTGGGCATGACTTTCAGAGCAAGGTTTGAATTCATGCCTTAAATCTGCACCAGGGTTTCTTAATCCCTCACATCCTTTCATATTTCTTTGATAAACAAAAGAAAAAAAAAAGCACAGTTTTAGACATCCAGGCATCCATTACTCTTTTGAAATGCAGTTCCTGAAACATTTTATTTCAACCTATAGACAGATATTTGCCAGTTCTTTTATTTGAATCATTTGTCTCCTTGTTTTTATTTAGCTGATTTTTAGAAATTGTTCTTTTTATAAAAATCCAATTTTTTTCTCTCTCTCTCTCTCTACACAGCTAGGTGAAATACAAATGTTTAATGACTGTATTTAGTGATTTATTACATTGTCTCCTGAGTGGAATATTTGATAAGTAAATGAATAGAAATGTCATGTTCCGTGTTTTGCATGTTATAAAATGCAGTTCGATCAGTGATACGAAGCCTACATAAGGGGAAGTAAAGAGGAAAATGGAAGTTATTTGCAATAAATGGTGAGGGAAAAGCAGTGAAAACCTTATCAAGGGTCCTGTTGAATTTTTTTGTGAAGTGAGGATCAAGGCTTTAACATCACCAAAATACTTGCCTCCCAGAAATACCTTTTATTCTTTTTTACAGGTCTACATGAAAGAACAAAGAATAAAAGAGAATAAAATAGAAATCAACAACTATCACTATAGTTCCCCCCACGTGCAGTGGGGCCTGCCTTTATATCTTTAATCTGTGGATTTCAAAGACATCATTAAATCTGATTTGATTAACCTAAAGAAATCCAGGAGTTAATTTACAGCTAGTTGCCAATTTACAAGCCATTGAAGTGCAGTGAAGCTGAGCATTCTTATTTCAGCACTTTCATAATTAAGCATTTGACTAATTTAAATATTAAAACTGTTTTCTCATAATTGCCTTGGCAAATAATTTCAGTCAAATATAGATGAGATGAATCTATGCCTCCTTAAAAGATCTGGGACCTATTTCAGATCAAAACCTAGCAAAATCAGTGGAAAGATCCTGCCTGCTTATGTCATGCCCTTTTGCCCATAAGGTCAGCATCTCTATCTGGATTTTTAACATTAAATTGACATTAAGATCATTGAGAACCAAATTTAACAAAGAACATTAAAGGAAGCCAACAAAATAATATGGTTTTTGGTGCAGTTACTGTTAATGACATCATCTGAAGAATTTTTTTAAAAGGAGAGGAGCTTTCAAAATATAGCTACATTTTGCTAATTATTGATGTATCTCATTTGCTGAGATGAAGCAGTTAAAGAGAAATGGACATTTGCATTTTCTGCCTGGGAAGGCTCAGCAGGATGAGGTCCTGAGCAACCTGCTCTCGCAGCCTCTGCTTTGGGCATGGGGAGCTTGGGACTAGCTGATCCTCAGAGGTTCCTTCCAGCCTCAGCCTTTCCTTAGTCCTATGAAAATATTCAAATCTAAATTAAAAAATCTTTTACATGGAAAGGTAAATGCATTACAAATCCTAAATTCTGACCCTATTTTCTTTATGCCATTGGGAGGAAATCTTGTTTCCTTGGCTCTATTTTCCTTGGCATCTTACAATTTTAATCATTTCACTCATTAGTTCTTAGCTTGTCTTACACTGGTGCATTACAAAGAGCATGTGCATTTGCACCTGCAGGCAATTTCAGTTGTTTTTGTACCTACCTGACTCCTGTCTTGTGAAGGGAGGGTAACTCGTGCCCTGCGTACTTGTTGGAAGGGCTATGCACACATCCAGTAATGCCTGTGAGAAGCAGAAAGGTGTGCAGGCAAATCATGGCCTCACTCCTTCTTATCCAAGGCAACAGTGAGGTGTTTTGGCTGTGAGGTGAGAAACCCAGTTCTCTTTTATTTCTTTTCTGTCTTTATATCTCAAGCATAAGGGGAGTGTTCATGTTTCCCTGCATGATGGACTCCTCTTTGTCCTTCATCCAGCTTCTCCTTCAGTTGCAGGACCCAGGAGAGGGTCTGGCCCACGGTGGCAGCTGCACATCCTTACCTTGTGTACTGTTGTAGCAAGGGTAAATGCACAGCTATGCATCACTTACTTAAAATTCATGTTAAGTATCAAAGTAATGTTCTGTCAGGACATAGTTCTTGAACAATCCAAGTTCTGGGTCTAGTTTTAATTCATCGAGAGACCTGGAGTATTTCAAACAGCTTCTTGTCTCCTCTTAGTACCTCCAAACAAAAATATTGCTGTCTTCCACTAGGAATCATGCAGATGAAGCAAGAATTGCTTGTCCAAAAGCACTTTTATTTCAGCAGATATGCTGAAGCGGTGCAGGTAAATAATGTGATATGGAAGGGAGCATTGTGGACTGCACTGTTAGTATTACCTATCTGGAAGATTTATTTGACTAATGTAACAGCCCTCAGGGGCGTGGAAACAGTGTTGTGTGCTTACAAAAAAAAAAAAAAAAAAGTCCCTCTAACCCTCTATCACAATGTAGATTCTTCCTTAGTGTTGGGGATATGTGAGGCAAAGTGAGGGAGAAGCTGCATTAATTATTTGAAATGGTAACTCTAGTTTTTCAGACAACTTTTGAGACTTCCGTGTGCTGGGGAATTAAGTCATGCCAGAGAAATCAATCAACATGAGTTTGGTGTAATCTTGGAGCAAAAGTTCAACTTCTCTTGAAGATGTTCACCTACTTTTTTTTTTTTTTCAGTTGTGCACCACAGATTCACCAGTGAAATGCCTCTGCGGATGGCTCTGTGAAGAAAGAAAGCAAGGCCAATAGGTTCTGTGGTATCCTGATTCTTTGGCTTATCCTTTTCCTTATAGGCATTTAAGTTAGCTAATGTTCAGGATGATTAGCGAAGCCAACTCTCTTGTGAAGAAGTGGCCAATTAGAGGTAGAACGATGCAGGATATTCAGTTATAGAAAGAGGATTTTGTCGGTAGGTAATTTCTTTTTAAGTGTTTTTAATTTGCTTAAAGTAAAATCCAAGTAAAATAAAGGATAATCTTCAAGAATAGTAAAAGCTTAATTTCTATTTTGCATGGAAATTTAGAAAATTAGGAATTGGTAGGTCTGATTGGGTTTCAGTTGCTATATGTCTCTCTCGAAAATTAGACATCTACTCTTCAATCATTAAATGCTTTAGGAAATTATACCCCTAATGTGTATCAAAATATACAAGAATGCCAAGAATGCCCAGGCATTAGACATAATTCATGCATTATTAGGTTGTATTTTATACAAACTACAATAAACTGAAAACCTGGGCCAAGACTGCCTTGTAACTGTCATACAGTGTAAGACAGTTTTTTGGACTGTAAGACAGTCAAAACCGATATGGTTTTGAGAAAACTGAATGAAAATATTATATTGCTAATCACTGATTACTTTATTATGATATATTTAACAGTAGGAGACGTACTAAAATGCAGTTTTGAAAAGGTCGTCATAAGGATTTGCTTCCTTCAAAAAGTAAATAATGTTTGAAGCTATACAGCAGGATGCACAATTCAAAATAACAAAAAAAGTTTATGTCTCAGCTGCAGGGAACAAATTTAAATGCAGAATATGTGTTTCGAGGGCGTTTTTTAGGTGTTTTGGATTTCTTTGCTTTTTTTTTCCTTTGGCCCAGGGCCTGGTTTCAGAAGTAATTGCTATGTGTTGTAGGCACAAAAATAACAGACTCCCAAGTCCATCAGAAACGTAGGCACATTATTAACAGCTGGGAATTAAATTCCTAGTCAAACGGTACCATATTGTTTCCTTTCCTCAAATACTATTTTTGTGCATATTAGCAAAATAATTACACTTTCATAACTGAACATATTTATAACAGGCATGGTTGCATTTTAAGAAAGCTACAGTTACTGCAGCTAAAAACAGTTGTTTGCTGTCATTTTTTTTCACTAGGAAAAGCTTAACAAAAAACTTGAGTGAGAATTATATTCTGAGCAAAATATCAGTATGAAGAAAGATGAAGTTCTGAAAGGCCGGTCTCCTGCTCCTCCCTTTCTGCCATCCATGTTCCCAGTGAGGGCTGCTGCCAGAGGGCAAGCTACTCGAGAGTGCAGTAGTCCCCTGCATAGAGGGTTGCCGTAAGTTTTAGGCGGAACAAGTTCAGTTTCCCTATTTTGTTACGGATTCCTATGTGATATGGACCTAGTCGCACAGGATATCCTCCAAGGTACTGAGTCTTGGACTGACAGGTTAGACCAGTGGATTTGAGTTTGAGTTCATGGCTACAAAGGCTGTCTACGACTAAACTAAACACCTTTGAAGATTTAGGCCTTAATAACTCTAAGCCAGCTGTGCAAAGGCATTTGAGCACCTATGTATTACTAATTCCACTGAGAGCATCTGTTTGCAACATGCACTGTCTGCAAAACAGGAACAACACTGCTTCCCTGCTATGAGCCATGCATTTACCTCAGTTTTTCTCAAGTTGTTTTATACACAAATGGAGAAATTTTTCAGCCCAGTGATCGCTGTGCTAAAGCAGGAGTTTTAGTCTGCCAGTGGGATACATGTCTGCCTGAGGGAGGACCTTACATAGCTGCTTCAATCGTATAGTCCTGATGGGACCGTATGATGGTGGGTGCTCTGTGTCATGTACAGGGCTCCAGTGGGTCTCTGTGAAAAAGCACTAATCCTGCTGTGAAGTCCGCGGTGGGTGTTGATATCCCCATGCGTTGCAACTGAAAAGCCGCCAGCGAGGAGTTGTGGGGGAGAATTATCTTAAAAC
This sequence comes from Tinamus guttatus, assembly GCF_000705375.1. Next base: position 180,623 of record NW_010582218.1, read on the forward strand.
AACAAAAACAACAACAGCATAAATACTGTTCTTCCCATAAAATACTTTGGTTGGTGTGATCTTTTGACCAAATGTATTTTCAACAGTACTTTTCCAGTGGAACTGACTCACTGCTACTCTGAACTGAAAGGCAGTCAAGGACTAGTGCTTATTTGGAGATTTCTTGTCACTGCCTGTTAACACTACGGCTACTGCTGATGATTGTGAGAACACTAAAATGAATTGGTTTCTGGGATGAGGTTTTAATGCCAATCAAAACATCTTGTCCATTCAATGGTGAAAATTTCAGCAATCATCTAGTAGTGACTTTATACCTGTTGCTGTAAGTGCATTCTCTCTTCTCCTAGTGCTTAAAGAGAGAGGCCTGAGAAAATAAGCCCCTTCTGCTTGAAGTTAGGATTTTATATCTCACTCGCTGTATCTCATCCGAAGAGCTGCTGGGTAGGTTAAGAAGAGCCTCAGATAATCTCAAGCATCAGTGGTTTAAATTGCCTTAAATTATCCTAGGCTTTATCTTTTCCTACATTACCATGAATGATGATGTGTCAAGTGCATTCAGACTCTTAAGTTTTTTTGCCAGTCTCCTCTAGATAAATTCAGGTGAGGTGTTAGGATGTCAAATGCAGCCTGAATAGCATGCTCTGCCTGTGTTGTTGTTGTTTTAAACTTCACCGAGCTATTTTACTGTTCAGAAAATTGCCTCTTGTTAAAATTTGAAACTAAAATGTCTTTGTTGAAATGATGCCAGTTTATCTTCGTAATGCCAAGTCCTAAAATGCTAGAATTTTTGGAATCATCGAAGACAGACTGAGGTACAGCCGACCTTGCTGTCTGCAAGGCGGTTAGGATTTACCACAACAAAAATGGGGCGAGGGAATCCATTTCAATAACAAATATTGTGCCTGCTTTGTAGTGGGGTTATAAAAAAGCCCCCATAAAGTCCCTGCTCCTGCAAACAGTTACGAATGTGAGCAAACTTAAAATGTAAGTAAAGTGTGTGTGTAATCCTCACAGGGTTGAATTCTGCACAGCTGGTTATAGGTTGCGGTCGCTGCATGTTTGGTTAGAGGATGGTGTAGGGGGACGTTAGGACAGGCTCAGGCTCAGCCCTCTTCCCTGCAGGTGGGGCACTGTGCACGGCTCTGCCTGCAGCCTGGGGACAGGCCTGGCCTGTTGCTCATACTCAGGGCACGCGCTTGGTGCTCACAAGGCTCTCAGCCTTCAGGCTCACAGACAGCTGCCGTGTTCTCCTGGGAGGGAGACCCATTTACCTGCAGGCCTAACAGAAAGGGACAGTTCAAATGCCGCTGTGGCACAAAAGTGCCTCTGGCACTCCTGCTTTAAGAGTCATGCTTGAGCAGTCTGGCATTTCTGTACTGTATATAAAGCAGGTACAGACCTTGCTTTCTGTGCATGGTGGCCCAAGGTAAGCGCCTGTCCTGCAAAGCAGTTCCCCTCTTGCTGGCTCCTGAGGAGCATCTTCCATGGGGCTTCCCATTAGCTGGAGATCTCCTTGCCTTTCCTCCTGCATCCTTCCTTTCTAAGAATATTACCTTGAATTACTGCCTCCAAAGGTGAAATCCAAGAAATGCATCATTGCTTTTTTTTTTATTTTTTATCAAGAGGGTCAATTTGAATAGTTCACTTAAACCTGTGTAGTTTAACCAACTTGGAGACTAGAAATGATAACGAGAAAAAAAAAACACACTTTGAAAAAAAAAAAAAAAGGTCTTTGAATAATCTTTCTGTTCATTCTCTCAAGTGGCTATAAGGTACTGAATACTCTATTCAGTATCAATGGATGCTCAGCTTTAAGCACTTGGACAGTCTTCATGAGTTAAATGGGGCTACTCAGCTGCTTGGAGTTAAGCACTTCAGTTCAGCCGAGTGCAGTGCCAGGGCTCAGCTGCTTGCCAACACAGCAGGTTAAAAATCTTTCCTTTTTTTTTTTCTTTCTTTTTCTTTGCAATCCTTCCTAAGGAAGGAGAACATTAGAATTTCAAAGTAAAGGAATTAAATATTTTAATAGAAAAAGTTTTATGGTTCTTGCTGGTAGCTGTGTTTTGGCTCCTTTGTGCCTTGTATGCCTCTTAGATCATTTCTCCATGGGGAATTCTGATGGAGAAGAAGGACAGTACATGATAAGAGAGGGTCCTGCTTGGATACATGGCCTTTGGAGGACACTGGATGTATACGTTATGTAAACATGTTATGTAAGCTGCGCTGGCAGCGTTTTCCAGTGAAGCTCCTTCACCTTTGGCAAATGCAGTCATAAGGCCCCAAGAGCTTTGTGAAGACACAGTTTGGATTTTGGGGAGAGGAGGCGTGTGCCCTCCCCTGCGAGTGTGCTAAGTAGCCGTATATACATGGTGCGGGCACAGGACGTGTATAACTTGAGACACAGTAGTCTGTTGATGCCCATCCTGGCCTTTTGCACAGGGTTAAATATCTTATTTAAAAATTGACCATGATCTTTGGGGTGAAAAGCTGTCATTAGTTTCAAACATTTACAGCAGAGCACCGTTTTATGTACCTTGCAGAACAGTTGTGTTGGGGCAGGTGCGATTGAACTGTAGCAGCCCCTAAAACCGTGTCTTAGGCTGCCTGTGAGCGGCTGGGGCTGCAGCCACCCATTGCAGAACAAGGGCTTTACGTTATTGCTGCAACTCAAACACAGGCTTGGAGAGGAGGGAAAAGTTTTCACCTCCCTTGATGCTTCATAGACCAGTGACCTTTATAAATGACAGCAAATCTCTGCTGAATGAAGGATCAAGGGAAAGAGGAAAACATTAAGATATTTTGTCCTACTTTTTTGTGGCGTGTTGGAAACAATCACAGGGCCTATTTGTCATGTTCCAGCTTTGTCTCCCTTCCGCAGTAGTGTCTGACAGGCTGAATGAAGAAAGTATAAGTGAAGATGAATTAGCAAAGGTATCACTTCTGGTCTCTCTCATTCTGAGGCAGATGAAAAATATATGTAATATCAGGATGGTAAAGTGAAAGAAACAGTAAGATCAAGGGACTTCAGGGATAAAATAGGAACCCTTTGGGCAATTTAAGGAACAAATGGATAATCCACATACGTCTCTTATAATTTAAGTTCCTCCATTACTTCATGCTATTTTGTAGCATTAAAATAACAAGCAGACTGTTTAAGCTGAAAAGGACTAAGCAGAATGAACAAATACATAAAGAATAATTCTAAGAACGGAGGGGAATATGGGGAAAAAATCCTAATAGTGAGAATTAGCAGAAATAGGCCCCTGGAGAAGTGCATGCTTCTACTTCGAATTGTTTAAAAGCAGACTGGGCAAAGCTCAAGAGCAGACTGCACAGAAGAATTGTGCATTAGTGATGGGATTCACGAGATGAATTGCCAGGGCTCTTGCCCGCCTGACTTGTATGACTGATGGTCTGAGAAGGTGCCTGGTGGTGCTGGCAAGTGGGGCAAGGTCTGCAGAGCGTGGCCCTGGGCCAGCCCAGGTGCCTGTATGAGATCAGCACCAGCTGAGACGGCGTAAAGCAAAGTTGGAGGATCCAGGGATGGTGCTTACCATGAATCAGGGAGGAGGGCTCGTGCTCTGGCAATATTCTCCCTTTCAGAGAGCAAAAAAGGGAGAGATTTAGAAGCTTCAGTTGTGTGCAAGAACACCTTGAACGTGTTACAGCTGTCCCAATGTGCAGTCACAGAGCTGCTCATCCCTGCTACCTCTGTGCCAAGGGAGATACCCAGCTGCACCCATGCACCCCTGGAAAAGCTCTCCTTCTCTGTGGATTCAGGTGAAAGTCAGAGAAATATCCATTCCATAAAGAATAATACTGTCAGATATAAACTCTCCAGGTAATATCCTGCAAGCAGATTGTAAGCAAGCCAAGATGTGAAGTTCATAAAGAGGCTCCACACTCCGAAAGGCTTATTTTATGGAAAAGAGTTTGATTATCTTCCCCTGGGTGATGATGAAACTTTTTTCACTGGTGGCTTGAATATAAAAAAAAAAGATAGATCCATAGTTAAGAAAAGCACAGAAGGGAATTAAAAATATGATTTTATTCAAAGCCTTTTTATACTAGCATGTTCCCATTGAGTTCAGTGGAACTATTTTTGATTAACAGCACATGCAAATTGGATCCAAACCTCTGTCTTCTATTTCTTGAAAGATTAATATCATATCTCAAAATAAATGTGAGTATTAGAACTACTTGAAATTTTGCAGTAATGATTCTTGCTCCAAAGGTGCTTTACATAAAAAAGGTATTTTAAAGAAATATGGTATTGTTGCTGGTTTTTTTTTTTTTAAGTTTATGTTCAGGGTTTTTTTTTTTTTGGCATTTATTTAAAGTGTTTTGAAAATCTTTTCTTTTCTGACCTATTTTCAAGAGGGAAAAAAAAAGTGGAGAGCCACAGGAATATTTCCAGTACAGTATTTGGGGAAAAAAAAATGCAGAAGCTTCTATTTTGCACACTAAACTGCCAAATGCAAAATACAGATTGCCTGAAATGCAAATTGCACCAGTGCTTTAGAAAGTGAGAAATCTTTTCCCTTTTAGCTATGTGCACTGACTAGATGGTCTTACCTCATTTCTGCCTCTCTGAAGGTGCAGTCACAGACCGTGACCTCTCTGCCGTCGTCATCACTGCTCTGAACTTGCCGCCTGCTTGTGAGAAGCATCGCAAGGAGAATTGAGAAAGCAGAGGAGCAACAGAAGGTCCCGCTGAAATTGCACTCCCACAAAATTGCTGCGAGGCAGCAAGGGTGGGAGGTGCAGAGCGGGACTGGCTTTGGGATGGAGATGGATAGGCAGCCCGTGGCCTGAGACCACAGGGCAGTGCCAGCTCAGTCACTTTCCGCACGTGGCCTCCCCACGCACTCCTCAGTGATTCCTGCAGCTGGAAGGATGTTCCGGCCCTCAGATCACTGCCAGCCCCAGCCTCGCCAGACCCATGCTCAGTCTCGTGCTCCCGGCATGTCTGGTGGCAAATTAAGTATTTTGACTGGACCTCAGTTTCCATTCCCCAGGCACTCACTCAATTTATTGCAAGCATCTGCCTCTCCCCATTCAAGTATTCTTAATTTTTATTTATTTTTTCTCCCAAGGTCTGTGTTAATATGACCATCACCCAGCACGGTGCCCATCAATTAGGCCAGCAATGGACCAAACAGCACAGGCTGCTCCTTGGGTCCTCGGTTTTAGACAACATCCTGCAGAAACCTCTGTTAAGATAGAGCTTTTCCTCTTCATGTCAGCAACTCCATTTTCTCATCCCTGCATCCATTGTTTGGGGCTCCAGCCACTGCCACCTACTTTCCCCTAACTTTGACAATGGCACATTTGGCCTGTGCTGTGGCACTTTCTGTCCTCACTGTTGTCACAGACACCTGCCTCCCACTTCTTTGCTCCAATAAACATTAGAGCAAATATTTCTTCTCCTTTGCAAAGACAGCGTAGGCCTGCTGCCATTGCTCTTTCCAACACTGTTTATTTTGACAGGAAGCCCCCAGTATTGCCACAGCCAGCTCTGCAGCCGACCTGCATTTGTGGGTGGGAGAATTCCTGCTTTCTCCAGCCTAGAAGAGCTTTGACCCTAAAAATGAATTCCCGAAATTGTCTTTTGTGCCAAATTGTGAAACAACATCAATGTATCAATATGTGATATATAATATATGATATGTAATGCATGATATATAATACCAATATATGGAAATCATAAACTGTCATTCTGGCCATTTTTGCTCATTGTCTGCTTGTAGACACCTCTTTGCATCACTTGTTTTCCTCTTGTCCTTAAACTGCAGCCTTTGGGAGCAGAAGAAAGATTTGTTCTGAAGCCATTTACTCTTTGGATCCTCAGCTGGGCACAGGAGTACAACCAGTAACATTCATTTAGTGGAAAGAGTAATCTTCCGGTGTCAGCACGGCAATATTCTTTTTTAATCTCAATCTTTCTCAGTCTTTTTTGAAACGGCAGGTGAGGCGTACCGTCCAATAACTGTCTTCTAACTGCATGGCAACCATCACGTTTTAAAAAAACAGAAAAGTACAAAGCTGCTTTTTTCATCCATCCCACACTCATAATCAGACAGGTGAAAAATGTTTTACTTGGAGGTAGATGTCACTTCTGAAAGGTTTTAGTCACTAATTACAGAGTGATTTTGTTTTGTAGCATGTTTAATGTCAGTTCTTCAGCAAGTTCTTTTTTTTTTCAGAAAACAGTTTAACTCATTTTTTTGTGTGTGTGAAATTAAGTTGCCAGTCGTTTCTAGGGTCTATGAGTAATCGCATTTTTCAGAGTGTTACAATTCTATTAATACTAAAAAAAAAATGTAATCTTTAAGCGATTTGTTTCAACAAGTTTAAAATGTTGTAACAAGTTCAAAATTGCTACATTAAAATGCTTTTAAAATATAAATAAGAAACGCATGACATCAGGTTGGAAACGTCTTCATAGGGAAAAGAGCATCTAAGGGGTTTTCCGCGTGATGGAGGCGTTGTCGTGCACACCAGGCTTGGTGGCCTTTGGCAGTCCCTTCAGCCTCAAGTGGTCACAGGTGACGTTTGGCTCCGCCCCGCAGCGCCCCGTGCAGACGAGTAGGGCTCCTAGGGCCGGGCGCGGGGAGCGCAGGGTGAGCAGGGCCCCACGAGCGCAGCCCTAGCGGAGGCGCCGGGAGCGGCCCTGCGCCGCCTCGCTGCCCTGGCAGCCTCTGGATGGAAGCAAGGGCCTTGGGTCTGAAGGCAGCCTTGAGTTGCTGTGTGCCTCACATCTCAGCTTGCTAATGGGGATAATACCTCCTTGCGTTATGTTTTCTGTTTAGCCTGCCATTTCTTTAGGCTGGAACTGATTTTTTTTTCAACGTGTTTATTATAACTACAGTAGTATAACTATACTAATAGTTATAACTAGTTAGTATACTTAGTATAACTATAGTAATAGCACCCATCTTGGAGGGAGTCTAGGGCTGCTGCTGTAGTGCAAACTGACAAAAATTAAGAATACCTTAGAAGGAAATTAGCAGTGGAACAGGTTGCCCAGGGAGGCTGTGGAGTCTCCCTCTCTGAAGATCTTCAAAGCCCACTTGGACATGGTCCTGTGCCACGTCTAGGTGACACTGCATGTGCACAGGAGTTGGACTAGATGATGTCTAGAGGTCCTGTCCAACCTTAACGATTCTATGATTCTATGATTCTATGAAATGACTTTGTGATGACCTAAAAGTCACATTTAATTTTAAGAGTCATTTCCTTGAGCTTTGTTCTTGTCTTTGGCATTCATTCTACTGTTAGCTCTCTCACAGTTTATTTGCTTGTAAATAAAATAGAGGGCATTGTTGCATTTCCTTTTGGAAGACTTTGTATGTTCTAGGTGATAGTGCTGGGTTTAGTCCTTGCTTCAGCATTTGACCTACAGTCATCTCTGGTACCAAAAGTGGAAGATGTCTGACAGATTCTGCCAAAGAAGATACTTCTATAGTGACTGTAATTTTAAATTATTTGTTTGTTTGTTTTTTATCCTTTTGGAAATGCCATAACAAATGAAAGTATAAATCTCTTTTCCTCTTCTCAAAGTGAATACTTCCTGGTGCAAAAAGTCCATGCTGGTCATCAGTATGTTTGGAATCTTCCTGTCCTCTTTGGGACAGGGCTGAACTGAGCATGTACCTTTTGCAAAATGCTCTTTAAGGAAAAAGGTGCTAGGAATTATTGCTGAACTACAGAAATAACTCATCCCTGACTGCCCATTTTGTTCAGAGCAGCAGCAGAGGATAATTAGGATGTAGATATTTATAATGGAGAATTGGTAAAATCTCACTTTATGATTACCCAGTTTGGATTGTATTGAAATGACCAACAAGACTTCTTACTTTAGTTTGTGTGGAATCAAAGATGATCAAAGTAGTGGCCAGGGTGGGTCATGAAAAGACTTTTTTCTTTCTTGTTGGAGGTGAAATTTCTTAAGCAACAAATTCCTGGTATTTTCTCTTCTAAAACATGCTGCCACTGTAGAGCTGTTTTCTAAATGTATTTAACACTCTGAAATATTGATTTAAGCTTTCTGATTAGCAGCCGGATATAAAACACAGAGACTATAAGTCCTGTGCAATATTTAAACAGAGATATAAATACTGAAGCTTCCATATATATTTTTGTATAAGGGCTTGCCATTAAAAAGTCATAATTTGAAAATACATATAAAACCCAAAGGTAGCTACAATGCTTCTCCTAATAGTTTCATAATACAAAATAACTGCAGAAATTCGAGTACTTATTGATGTGTTTTGCCTTTTAAAATGTAGTATATTGCAAGCTTAATATGTTTGTTCTCGCTTTCCACTTTTCAATTTTTTTTTAAAGAATACAAGCAAATTTCTACAGCTACTAATTCCTACTTCATGTTTACTTGGGCACATCCCGCTGTTCATGACTGAAGGCCAAGAACAACGTACTAGGCTAGGGAACAGCCTCATGCCATGGCTTAAGCAGGATTGCACCCCAATTATTGCAAGCGAAAGATCAGACACTTAGCAAGAATGTGCCTGGATGAACCTGCTTCTTCGGACACCTTTTGCAGGAACATAAAATTTATCTCCTGTGGCTTACGTTTAGCCCCTAATATCAAAGGCATCATAGCACAGAGCTGCATGGACAAATGCACACAGTACCATTAACAGGTCTCTCTGCCCACTTTGGTCCCTATTCCCACGTAATCCTATGGGGAAATTTCCAGTCTAAATTTATTCATGGCCATATCGTTTATGTTTGTTTTTACATAGACATTAAACCTTTAGCCTAAATAGCCATTTTTGTCTCTCTTCTTTCTGACTGTTCTTCTATGCCCTTTCATAAATGAAAGACATGAAATTATGGTTCAAACCACCCCCCCACCCCCCAAAGCATTTGTCATATGAGTTATGCGATGGTTATAGACAGTGCAAATTAATGCAGTTAAAAGGTCCTAGAAGTGTTGAAACATCTGGGAGAGTAGGATGCGTGTTCTGCCTTGTGCATCATCTAGAAAAGAACAAAACAAAAAACAAAATGTGCCCATCAGCCTAAAGCCCATGCAGCATAACTACATTTTCAGAATTAAGATTGGTGTTACTGATGTGCAGATGAAGAGAGTGACACCACAGCTGGATTGTTTCTGCATGTTGAGTCGAGCTTAATGTTTTGACAGCTGGGAAATCAAGTTGTGACTTGCGAGCTGGGTACATTTGATGTGTAAGTCATGGGAAGATATTAAATGCAGATGATGGAAACGTCATTTTCCTAAGTCACTTTTACTGCCATGCCCACATTTAAATGCAAACTGCAGGTTCAGTCCAGTGATTAACCCAGAAGCCAGATGCTGCTGGTTTATTAATTGACCTAATAACGTATTCTACCTTAGGCAGCTTTTGTCTACATCCATTATATGATAGAGCAGCCACTCAGTTAGAGCAGTTATAATTCACACACACGAAAACTGTGTTAAAGTAATGGATGTGACATGGCAGTCTATATAAACTGCCAAAAGGGATCTAAGAAATCCACTCCAGACTCAATAATGCTTGGATGTGTAGGGTGCAAGATTTAAACATCCCATTTTTATTTCATTCGGGTTTACCTGCATCAGAATAATGAATGTCACAAAAAACAAATGATGTTTCCTAAATAGTTTTATAGTTTTAATGTGGTAATTAAAGCTCCGAACTACAAAGAACTTTGCTTTTCAATAACTTTTTTTTTATATGAGTTTTTTTTAGCATTAATTTTATTTTTAGAAATCATACAACATATTTCTCAGAATGTTTTAGAAACGTTATAGAAATAGCTGATATGGTCAGGTCATTTTTTAGGGTCAGTGAATACTGGACAAATCTCTGAGTCAGTTATACTGTCTCCTTTGAATTCTCAAACTCTTCAGATGAAGTTCATTGATAGGTAAATAGTGGTATTCCTACCTTTCTGTGCAGTCTAATTTGAAGGATTCTGATTTGATCGAATTGCTAGTACCCCTGAAAGACAAACCATTTCTGTGATTCTAGCATGAGGACACATGAAGAAAAACCACCTACTTACCTGTTACTACACTTCAGGGAATTAAAGTTTCCAGCCTTGGGGGAGGACAAATGTGACAATACCTGTAGTGTTGCAAGTGCAATCAGGAATCCCAGGAATCCCTTAAAGTAAACATGGAAAGCTGGAAGCTTTCCAAGGAGCACAACTTAGACGAGCTAAGGTGAGACAGTAAATCTCCCTCTTCAGCACAGAAAATAGTGGTGTGCTTTTCCCTAGCTTAGCTTGTCTTTTCTGTGGGACTATCATCCTGCAGCCAGGCACAATAAGTGCGAGACAGAGATATCCTTCCAGACTTTTGCAGACATGAGGTTAATCTTAGGGAAATCATGACAGTCAAGTAAAGCAAAATTACTTAAAACTTTCAGGATTGAACTGTGCAGCTTAATCCTTATCTACCAGACTTCAAAACAGCGCCAATTTCCCTGCAAGAGAGCAGTAAAAGAAGTGGTTTCTGTATTTTAAATTTGGGCTTAATTTTTTGGCTTCCATGTTTATACTTTCACAAGCGCCTGTGAATGACCTGAGTGTTTTTCTTGGGAGAAACTTTCCATCCCCCAAAATATTGTTAAAATAGAGCATCTGGATTGGATTTGGTTCTTAGAAGATCATAACACGGCAGGCTTTGGGCTGAGGCACATCCTTCTTCAGGTTCCTGACACCAACAATCTCTCCAAATACTTCAGTGTAAAGGCAGGTTTTGAGCATCTCGCTGTGCTAGGATCTGAAAATACAGGCCAGTTTCAGTGGAGCAGAGTAACTAATGTGAAGGATACTTTGCACATTTGCACAGGATCCCTGTTGCACATTTAAGCTTGCAAATTTGCTCTGATTGGGACATAATGCTTATGAACTAAAGCTGTGTCTATTGCTAGCTACATCTGCTCCCTCATCTCAAGGCAAAAACTTCAATGTTTCATTATGATTTTTTCCTCCTCATCTTAGAAATATAATAACCTCCAATCTCTTGCTTCCCAAATGGTTATAAATTCCTGACTTGTAGTCCCCATTGCTGGAGACATTCATTAAATCTAGATGTTAAACATCAAGTGAGTGTGAACAGCTCTGAGAGCAGATACGTTAGTTGGAGTTTGATTCGTATTTTATGTTGAAGCAAAATGTTTCTTGTAGAAATATTCCAGCTTTCAGGCTTTCTGGATATTCTGAGGTTTTTACAAGGTCATCCATCTTAGAAAAGCTTCTGATATGAAAATATACCTACCCACATCTCAGCAAAACAGTAACACAGAGACCAAGTTAGTAGTGGTTAAGGTCCATTTTTGTTCTGAATCCGAGGACTGGAAATGTACTTTGGCTTAGAACTAGATTAGTTGGTGATGGCAGTACACAGGGTAGCCTAACGAAAAAATAGTCATTGGGACAAAGAGTAATAAGCAGCTTTCATCCATGACTTTCATTTCACATTAGGTTTTCACAAAGTGAGATAGAAAAAAGAAAGAGCTTCAGAAAGGCGAATGCCAGTCATACTGGACTAAATTATTTTCTTGTTTGTGCCAGTACTGTACAGATTTTTAAGGGATTATTAATACTAGAGTAAGAACAAAGTCAGGTCCTCAGTAACAGTGTCCATGAACAACAATTTAAATTGTCTTCAAAAATCTGTATAAAAATTATGACAAATCTTATCTGGCTTCCATTTCCTATTGCCTCGCTGAACCCAGGAACCTGCCTATGATGCAGAGAGCAAAAGGGACCGGGGGGAAGCACGACGAGTGCCATTGACCAGGGTCAGATAGGGAAATACTTGAGCCAGGTAATTGTTGATAGCAAAATGGTTTCCAAACAGAAAGAATGTCCTATGTATGTAAAGAAATCGCTTACTACAACTGCACCTGTCTGCTTCAAACAGCTATTTGACTTTCCCAGGAAAGATGGTTGATATATTGGAAGCATCTTGGGAAGGTGGATGTCAGCATGTGCAGTTGGGTCATGATTCTGATTGTCACAGCAGTGTCACTGCTCCAGTAGAATGGAAAATGATCAGCAGTGCAGGGACAGTGCTCCCAAAGGAATATTCACCCACACTAACGTTAATATAGCTTCTCAGAACTACAAAAACTAGGTCAGATATTAAATAAGCTGACCCTCTGAATCAAATGATTTCAAACTGGGCACCTTGATTAACTAAAGCAATTTTAAAAGCTTTTTTTTCTTTTTTTAATAATTTGAATGGGTTCAGAAAATAATCTGCAATGAGAAACAGTGTTTCCCATGTGTTAAATATTAGCTTTTGGGGGTTTGTAACAGTTCTTTTTAAGATAATCAAGAAACTAATACACCAAGCAATTGCATTTGGATTTGCTCTGTGTTTTCTTCCTTCGCAAGTATGTAAAATGGCACTTACCTTTTAATCCAAAAATCTAATGTGTACTTTAATTCCCTTTTGGATATAATAGAAAAGTTTGATCAATCTTTTTTAATTAAAAAAAACATGGATTGTTTGAGTGTATTTATATTTCCCATGGCAAAAAATAATTACATCCAAACTTGGCCAACAATGTTTAATACTTTTACTTTGCCACTGTTGATTTTTTGTGCTTACAAACTATGTAGAGGAGGAGGTCTAATCATGATCATATCACCTGTCTAATAAGGTACAGCACTTTCAGAAGAAAAAAAGCCGTGACATGTGGCTCAACCTAGTGCTTCTTCCAGCTACTAGCTCTCTTAATGAGCTTTTCAAAACGCTCCAGAGGGGTATAAAGCACGAGGGGGATATGGGATGAGCAAGTCCCATTTCAGATGGCAGCTCCACTACTGGGGTGAAAAGGAGATTTCCTTTCTCACCCCCTGCCCACTGTGGCCTCAGCACAGGGATATGCAGCAGTAAGAGGCTGAGAGTTGGGCTGAGCTCATCGCCTGTCTTCTGTCTTCAGTCTTTCCTGCATGTAAAATGAACATTTCTGTCCTCACCCGTTCCTTCCTTTGCCACAACTCCTCCCACTCATTATTTCCCCAACTCTGTTTTTCCCTTGTCTACCTGTAGTGCTCCCCAGGTCTTCTGTAAGCCACTTGGACTCATTCACAAAAAGGAAAATGTCCAACTTTCTTTTTTCTCTGAGTTAGTGAATCAAAGTGGTTGAGATCTTCAAATGAGCCCCAGCAAAGCTAGAAACAGAGAAGAAGCAGGAAAGGGGGAAAAGGACACTTCCTTCCGTAGTGGTTGTCCATTAATTCTCAACCTTTTCCAGGAACCTGTATTCCAGAAGACAGTCAGGAATTTGTAGTATCACTTTTATGATTTGCAAAATCACTAGAAAGACTTTGCCTGGAATAAACTACTATTTATAATAACCACAGTATAAAATGCTATGCCTTTCACTGCTGCCAGTTCAACTATTTGCACAGGCAAACTATAACCAAATTACCAAAGAAAAAAATTATTATTTTTTTAGTTTGGGGATTTTAAAATTCTGATCAAGTTTATAAACATTTTGTGAAAGTCTTGAAAATGTTGAGACTTGCCAAAAAGCCAGAGGGTAGCAGGAATGTGCTAATTAAGAAATCCAATGCAAATGTTCACATAGAGAAGATCCTAGGGATGTTAGAAGGGAGAAAGGAATCTGATCCAGAAGGCAAGAGAGGAAAATGTATCTTCATTTCTTGCAGTCTGGCTCTAAAAAAAATAAAATAGAGTAAACCAGATAAAGAGAGGAAACATGGGATTTCAATGTCATATTTGATATAAACCATAAAATGTGATTTGTACTGCAAGGGGGAAGAAGGGAATCAGGAGATGTAGCTCAAGCAAAGTCAAGTGGGAGAGATTAGGGATAGTCCATGCTGAAGCAGAGGAGGTAAAAGGAGCTTACAGTGACCGTTCTGAGGAAACTCAAGGCCACTACATTGACAAGAGATGAGCAACCCAAGCTAACTTTCTGGGACAGGCTGACCTACAGGGAGGTAGACTGGATTGCTTGAAAAGACTGGAACAGCTGCATGCAACCTCGTTAAGGTTGTAAGGCTGTAAGTTGTGTTTCTGAGCAAGTACAGGATCTAAGTGCACTCTCCAAATGTCTGCTGCCCAGGATACGTTTCAACAAACTTAAGGGGTGCAGTGGGTTTCTTTCTTCTGCCTTGGGTGTTCGAGCGTATCAGAACTGGATCCAAAGAAGCACCTGCCAGAAGAACTATGTGCTGTGCTATGCAGAGGTGCTGGACTTCTTATGGGCTCAGTTATCTGCATAGGTTTTTCCTGTGCGCCCTGAAAATTTACCTTAAATATTGAACTTCCTTACTAATGTCTATCTGGAAAAATACTCAAGTATTATTTAAATACTTGCGGAAATCAGTGTAATGTTCACCTCTAACATTCCTGGTGTTTAAACATAAACTGAAAGCAATGTGTTAAGCACCATAGAGCACATCAGGAGTGCTTCATGATCTTAGCTTTGCATTGAGTTTGGCATTCCCAAGGACAATTTCTCATTTTATATATAATTCAGCACCCCATATTCAGGCTATCTTCTAGTGCGGTTTGGTGGTTTCCCCTTTTTTTTTGACCTAGATTTTAACATAGACTAGAGGAGTGGACAGAAAAGTCACTACTATCAAACTCCTCCTACCCATATTTTTAAATATTCAGTTTTACTCAGAAATAGCCCTTCCTGATCTGACCATGAGAAAAGGGGAATATTAATAACCATCTGATTTCTATCATAAGCCCAGCATAATTCAAGTCACTTGGGGCCTACTAAAACCAAGTCCATCAGTGCCTAACCTAGGCGCATGCCTCCATCCCTCCCTCCAGTGATAATATAAGCAGCCCTGAAAATTCATCTGAATTATTTGTTTTCTTCTTGTATTAGGTTTGATTGGATTGTTAAAACATTCACCAAACTGTAAGTCTTCTCCTAAGTATTCTGACCTAATCTAATACCAGTTTACTAGTTAGGGGGCAGGAGATTTCTTAGGCAGCAGTGCCCAAGAGCGTGATGGACTCCCTGTTAATTCTGCCACCCCAAAGATGAACTGCGGTGTGTGGAGTAGCATGTAGCACAAGCCTAAATGAAACCGGAACACATAAGGTTGGTTCCTTCATTGCTCTTTTCTACACAGGAGTATATTTTCCTGAACTTGGGTCCAGCCTGCTTATCTTCTGGTCACCCAGTTTTTCTGTCCTCTGGGCAAAATCAAGCAAGCATCAATCTTAAGAAATAAATTAAATTATAACCGAGATTTTTCTTTATGCAATTTTCCCCAAACTATCTCACTCCTCAAGTCATAACAAGTAAATTTACACTGTCATATATCACTGCTAGCTTAATTCAGAATGAGCTGTATTTTAGTATTGGCAGCAGTGCTAAATTGGCTACAGTCTACTGAAGCTTTCTATTTCTCCCCAAATAACTTGCAGCTATTTAAGACCAGAACTTTGTTGGGAGGATAGATACAAGTTAAGTTTTATATGCGACCTCCCTTTTCAGTATCTAGATTATTTTATGTTAGTTATCATTCTGAATGCAAACTGATACAATTCTGATACAGCAGAATCTTGGGAACCTGGGTCCAAACTTATATCTGATAATATGTCATTATAATGAATTCCGAGATGCTCCAGCACCCAGACTAAAATGAAGAATAACCAATAAGGCATTAGGAATGGGGAAGGAGGAATTGGTAACAGCAGACACTGAAGTGAATTTCTATTGAAGATTAATATTCAGTCAGAACATGCAGAGCATGTAAGGCTTTGTTTCTAAAACTCTCAGTTTAGATTTACAGACAGAGGAAACATGCCCTAAGGAGTAACAGGAACTTTCATTCAGAGCAAAGAACCGTCCATTTTTCTTATCCATTAGAGGTTCATCTTTATAGTTAAGCAAGGTTTAGATATAAGGAAAGGTAAGAGGAAACACTGATGAGTACAGCTGTGTTTCGCCAGCTGCTTTAACCAAGCCCGAGTGTCTCACCAGTGCTGCTCACTTTTGTCTGAGAAGGGGGGCACTGCAGTACATGTATTCAGTTGTTTCTGTGCTCTATGTAGGCTTCCTATTAGGTGGTCCCTCCTTTGGGGTCTGGATACCAGTAGAAAGTAGTACCCAACAGTGAGCCTAGCCGAGGAGCTGAAAGGCCCAAGAGCCTTCCACTAAATTGCACCTATGTCAGTTTTATCTTCCCCAAAATGATGGAAGCCTTTGTCATTTCTGCTGGGTTCTGAATTTTAATTCCTAGGAGTCCAGAGGACAAGTGTATCTCTGCCTCAACTCCATTTCTCTCTGGATAGCTAAGAAGAGAGATGAATTTGTCCCTAGATGTTTTGAACCTGATATGTGGAGCTATAAAGCACCCCTGTGGCACACAGAGCAAGCAGAATTGGTGCTTCATCCTCCTTCATTTTCCTCCCACACTTCTGCTCATCTTGCCTCCATTTTCTCCTCAGTCTCATTTATTTTTTTCCATACTATTAAGCTGTAAGTAGTTGATAGAATGACAGTGATATAGGGCTGCTTCTTGCCGTATCCTCCATCGTTTACATGGGTGGATGGGCCCCTGTAATTGCAGACAGTTTTAATCAATTGTTCTCAAATATGTATCAGTTCTTTTTCCCAGGTATTATTTTGAATTTTAGAAGTGCCTATTACCTGTTTAAAATTAATACAAGTTTTGAATGTGCGCAAGTGTGTGTAACTTTTCATTTCTAATTTGAATCTTTTTCCCCTAGAGGAGTCTGGAATTCTTCCTGAATTTATTATTAGCGTTGACTAAGAAAAAAACAAATGTCCTTATATGTCCTGGCCTTTCCTCCAGGGAAAACTGTTGAGAGTTTACACTTGAAAAAACAATATCTCTCATTAAGTTGTTGTGAATTGTAAGAAATGTCCCAGCATTCAGGAAAGGTCTAATTTATGTCTCATTGATTACAGGCACTGAAACAGGCTGCACTTGCAAATCAGCTTGGATTCACTTGGTAGTTCTCAAGTACAGGAACTGGCTGACCTTCAGTATCCACAGAAGCAGCAGGAGGATGAGTCCTGCTGCACAGAGGAACAGAAATAAGTGTCAGGATGAGACAGGAATGACTTGCTGTTTGTAAGCATTATTCAGGTAACTGCAATATGAAGGAATTGAAGATATGAAGATCAATGAAGATATGACTATCTGGCACATGTAGACTATCATGATGACTATCTCGATGCATGTAGAGGGGGCAGCAGGCAGAATAGGGAAGGTGGAAAGGTTCATATGTTTATCTTTCATGAAAAAAAGAATACTTATTCTGTGAGTGATTCAGTAGTTTCTTTCTTCAAATGCTCATGATTTTGCTGCAGTTTGCTGGTCAGTCAGACGCGTGTGTTGCAAGTAAGTGGTATAGAAGGCTCCTAGCTAAATATGTGAGGAAGACTCCAAGCCCTTCACAGAATCACAGAATGATTAAGGTTGGAAGGGACCTTTGGAGATCATCTAGTCCAACCCCCGCTTCACAAGGGCAACCTGTTCCAGTGCTATGTCAACTTCTCCCTCAAATTCAGGCAAAACTTTTACTGTGCTTCATTCAGCTTGTTGCCGTTGCTTCTTGTCCTATCGATGGCCACCACTGAAAGATGGGCCACCACTGCCCCATCTTCTTGACAGCCTCCCTCAAGATATTTATACACACTAGTAAGATCCTCTCTCAGCCTTCATTCTTGAGGCTAAACAGGCCCAGCTCTCTCAGCCTCTCATCATAGGACAGATGCTCCAGTCCCCTAATCATCTTTGTTGCTCTACACTGGACTCTCTCCAGTGTAGACTGGACTACCTGGACTGTCATCAATTCATAATGTCATGTACACACAAGATACTCTCACATGTTAGGGTAGATGTTAAGTTTACATTCAGGTAAGGTAAGTTTACCTTCCTACCTCTGGCAATTCTGCAGCAAGAATTCATCACTTCCTAAGTCTCAGTCTTTACATTTCTCTTCTTTTGCGACTGTGCTTTTGTAAGAGGAGCTGGACTAGAAGTCCTGATAGAGAACAAAAAAAGGAAAGTGTTGGCAACCTTCAAAAAGAGAAAGATCGTAGTAATTACTGTCAAGAAAGTCTGGTTTCAGTCCTTTTTAAAATACTGGAATGAATGCTTCTAACCATTTGGAAGATAGCAGAAACATAAGGAATGAGCACAGCTTATAAGGGGAAGTCTTGCCATGACTTTTTTACAGAATTACTAAATGAGAGGGCTATGGCAGATGTGATGCAGGACTTCTTCCTGCACTTGTACTATCTTCTTGTACTATCACAAGAAATATTACATTAACAACTAACTGATTTTTAAGAAATGTTACCCAAAATGGAACTTAAAACCCAAGTGTAGTATCACAGACTAACAGTGAAGATGGAGTAAGGGATAAATGTCTATAGTATGGAACAGGTGATAGGTGTCTGAGGCTTATTTCTCTTTCCTAAGGTCTGTCAGTGTTTAAGACTAGCTGTCTATATGATGTCTCTCTAGACCACTTGCAGTTCTCTGGAGATTGTTTCTTGTCCCAAAATGGACCTTATTTAAATATCAGTAAAGAAAGGAGATTTTTGATACTACTGTCTGTTTTCCTGCTTTTATAAAAGTCACTTCTAGAAAGGCCCTTACTCCCCTTCAGGAAATGGCATCAAACTGATCAGACAAACAGAGGGAACATACAGTATCTGTTAAATACTGCATGTCTTTCTTAAGTCCTTCACACAGTAAATAACAGGGGAATGTGTGCTCTTTTGTTTGGTTTTGCTTTGCGATTTTTTTTTTTCCAGAAAGATGTACTTTGGAAGGTGCAGCCACACAGGTGATTACAAAGAAGTAGGGAAGATGCTTGGAGGTATAAGAATAAAAAAAATCCAGAGAGGTTCAATATGAAAACAGTGCTGCCTAATAATTCATCTGGAGAGGAATGACAGCTCTTGAAAGGAGCTATGCAAGGGGACTTGAGTTTAGAAATAAAATAAATTAAGGAAGGGCGAGATTTAGGCTGCATATCAGGGGAGTCTTCCAAAATACTAAGATGTAGAAGATACTGTGAATGAATGATCTAAATGCACCACTTCTTTACAAGTTAAAAGCATTTTAAGAAGTTCTGTTGGGGATACTAGCAAGTAGAGAGATTAGATTGCATGTCCCCAGTTTATGAACTCTGCTGCTCGAAAGGATTATTTCAAGAAATCTCAAATTCACAACCAGTTTCCCTTTCCATATGGAATAATGGAGTGTCTCTAGAAATTTTTGTTGTAAGGTAGCTGAGCTATCAGTGGACTAGACACCCTTAACAGGTCTCTTTTACTTGTAGAAGTAATTATTTATCATTTGTGTTACAGAAGCATCTTGCAATTCTACTCCACATTAGATCCGATTGAGCAAAGGGCTGTCAAGATATATGGCAGAAGTTTCTTTTTAACACAAACATCTAATAATCTAAATGTAATAGATGATCTAATGAGTAGCTTTTACAGACAGAAGGGCATAGAAGGAAAGAAGGAGTAGGTAGTATCACCATGGTGACAGAGGAACAAAAATTAACTAGTTTTCAAGCTGGGGATTGTGTTTGTGCTCTGATTTGTTTGAAAGTCCTGTGCCTACTTCCCATATTGAGCTGAGATATTTTTAGTTACGCACCTCTTGCTGAAGGTAGGGATTATAGCCAGCATGTGACGAAGAGTGAGTCAGAGTTACTTGAAGTTAAATGCAAGTGCAAGAGGCTCTGTGTATCTGCTAGCTGTGGTAAAATGTACTTGGACTTCCTCCTGTCACAAGCTGTGAGGACACAAATGTTGCTTCCCTATCTAACCTTTTGCCTTGACTTTCTGCATGCAAGCCAGGAGTTACCCTGTACACACAGAAACTCTTGGGGAAGAGTCACTACTGCATTGGTGTCTTTGGGGCAGAATGTTGCTGCACAGTCAATAAGTGCAAGAATGTGACTACATGGTTCAACTTGAATTTAGGTCAATCACTTCTGAGGGTAGTTTTCCTCCTTTGTTATTTTGTAACTTTCATATTCCTATAACATCAGGTCTTTTAGGATTCAAAAGCGGAAGGCGGAGTGCTTTTTAGCACTGTTCCACATATACAGAAAGGATCTGATCTCGGGAACAAATGCTGTGGAACTACCACAATACCAACGAGTTTCTGAAGAACTGTTCTAAATCGATAGTGCTGGTAATCCAGCACAGAATCGGGTTCCATGTTGGCACATGTATTTTAAAGCTCTAAGGAAATGAGTTACCCTACTTCCTCTGTCCTTGGACCACGTGGCACACACCTTCTCGTGATTGCAAATATAGTGTATTTATGTAAAGTTCCTCCCATTCCCAACACTCATTAATAACATAAACTTCAGCAAAAAAGGGCTGTCAGTGGTTGTCTTTCCTCACTCTGAGAAGAAAAATAAACTCTCTGTATCTAACTGCAAGAAGTAATGCATGCTGAGAGATGTGCTAATATAACAAGGAGGTATTCCTTCAGGTTATTTTGCTTGATGCAGTTTGATGCTGTCTTGTAAGAGATATTTACTTTGCTCATATTTTTCCCAGCTTTGGCTGGCAACAATGAAGAGTATTTTTCAAGGCTGACAGAAAGAGACCCAAGGTCAGTACTTCTCTTGCTCTGTCTAGGACCATGCCATTTTGTAATATTTCCTCCTGATGGACTGCCAGAAAGGGCCGGACTTATCCCTGTGCTCAAAAAAATATCAATTTTCTCTATTCCAAACTGCAAAAACAATAAAAGTTCCTTGCTTTGGGTCAGTCTTTTGCAGTGCTAAACTTCAGAAATGATCTGTTTTCTTACCTTTATCAGTGTAACGAATCATGGCCCAAAACAAATAGGCCATACACTTCAGTTTGCACTGTTTTGGGAGCCTTGACTTAGCTAACTGCGAATAGGCACAGGGTAGATGCAATTAGCGGCTGTTCAGGTGAAAGTCTGTAGGAGTGAAAAAGCCCTAAGGACACACAACCACACACACTGCTGTCTAGACACTGCCTCCACTTTAAAGCATAAGACAAAGTTTGAATCTTTAGCTGCAGGATTTCAGCCTGCCTTACTGAGAAGCAACTCATACAGACTACATGCTTTTTAACTGCATGGCTTTTAGCCTGGGTAACTAAAATATGACAAAAACAAAGATAATGGTGGGTCCCGTTTGTTTTCATCAGTTTAAGGCACAGTTCTGCCTTAACCCTTGAGTACATGCCTTACACACAGCTGTGTGGAAGTTCATCTGCCACACTTGTGCCCATTAATCTGCCCAGACACTGCCACGGCCTTCTCCTTTCCCCATGTGCTTGAGGAAGATGTCTAACAATTCTGGTCAAGCTTTAGTGTGCAACTTTGTCAAAGACTTTTTGCAAATCTAAATATGTGATCCACTGTATCACGCTTATCCTCATGCTGCTGGCACCCCTGTAGGACTCTGGGACATTAGTGACATGCAGTTCCCCTTAACAGAAGCCATGCTGTCTCCTTTTCCCCAAACACCAGGTTTACCTACAGCTAAGGACCAAGGAATTCCCTCTTTTTTATAGGCTCTACCACCTCGCCAGGAATGGAGGTCAGACTTGCCAGGCTGCAGTTGCCTGCTAGAGAATTTGTAGCAGAGGGGAGTAATCAGCCAGTCCCCCAGCTCAGAGGATCTTTGTAATGGTAGTTTGCACACTGTGGTCAGCAGTTCTGCAATTTCACATATGAGTTCCCTCAGAACTCCAGGTGAATGCCATCCAGTTTGGGTGAATTATGAACACAGCCTCTCTACTCGGTCTAGTGCTTCCAGTATATTTACCTCAAATTCATCTAGCTCATCTGACCTATCTGCTGTAGAGAGGGTGCAGGCATATTTATGTCATGATATATACTGAAGTCAGAAAACTTGGAAGTTTTCTTTAGGCCTCACTGCAGAATCTCTCGGTGTCGTCCTGTAAAATAATGGCACCATTTTAAATCTAAAAATACAGACAACATACCATACCATCATCCCAATAACTTTGCAGGACTTGGTGCAGAATTTCCATGTCAGGTGAAACTTAAAACAACTCTGAAATTTGAAGAAGGTTTGTAGTACCATAATGTTGTTGGTATCAGAAATAGGTGACTCCACTGGCATATATGAGATCAGAACCTAGACATAAAGTATAGTTCAAAATAATCTTGTCTGGCAAAGAAATAGATAGTGTAGTAAGCTCCTACAATCTGTTATCTAAAATGATGGTCTTGATGTTAGCAGAGGGAAATGTCTGTAAAGTTGCGAAGGATCTCATAGGAAAGAATCTGTTGTGAGAAAATGGTCAATATTGATTATTACATTGTAACAAAACCATGAGTCCGATGTTCAGCTGATGTAAGTCAAAATGACTGCTACAAAGACAGTAGATATTTATTGGCATCTGAGATCTAGTTAATTGGACTTTGTAAAATCATTAAACATCTTTCCACAAAACATTTTCACTAGAGGTTGCTTTATGCCCTCCTTCCTCTGAAATTTAACAAAACAGTGTTTTCCACCTCTATTGGACAATGATTCAAGTGCAAGCCTTGAAACACTGAAATGGGATTGAGTAGCTCATTTTCAAGGCAGACAGAAGAACACGTTTCCCTTGCATAACCCTTGTACGTATCATGCAAAAATCCTCCTGCAAAGGAAACTTGCTCTCAGAAGGGTATGAAAGCTAAGGGCAGAAACAGGTAAAACTGCAATCCAGTTAAATCATACCCTGAACTCCTTAGGGAGAATAGGCCTAAATTACTATTTACGTAACAGTTTGCCTCAAAACTTGAAGCTAACAGCATCAGGAATACAGACAAAATTTCCATACCTATTTGAGTTCTGCTGCTCTGCCAGCTTTTAATGTCATTTCAAACTTTGGGGTTCAGGGGAAAGGCAGCCCTTCTCTGGGGGATGGACAAGAGTGGGAGGAATAGGGTGGCCGTTGGCTCTTCCATGAGGCTTGCAGTTAGTAAGAGCTTCATCTTCAGCTGTTGCAAATGGTGCAACTCTATCAGCATCCATGGCCTAGTAGAATTACACCAGTTCAATACAGCAAAGGGCCCAAATACAGAACTATGCGTAGCACAAAATGTACTTGGGAGTCACATTAAATATTCAGGGATGGGTTTTTCTACTACACTGCATCTTTCCTTGTTCAGCCCTGAAGCACGAGGAAAACTGATATCTCTAAATACAATATGTATATGCCAGAGAATTAAAAACCAAACCAAAACAAGATCCCTTGATCTCCAAGACCCCTTTTTGTGTCTAGAAAGTACCTCGAGACTTCTGTGCATCTAGTATTAGGGTCAACCTCGTTTTTTGATTTAAATCTTAAAAGGCATTCATTGTTGTTTTTCATAAAGAAAAGAGCCTTCAATTGCTAGGGCTGAAAGCCTGTCACTGTGATTTTTTTCCTAAAAATCATGGCTTTTCAGAGTTGCTCTCCTGAAAGGAACAAACTTTTAAGGCATGTTTTTTCATAGAACTGACACAAAAGCATAGATACTTTTCAAAATCTATTTT
Source organism: Tinamus guttatus (assembly GCF_000705375.1). The sequence continues at coordinate 204,171 of NW_010582218.1, forward strand.
TAAGATCTGTAACTCAAGGAAAGTTCTTCTGATTTACTTACAATTTTGGCTAAAGAAAGTTTCTGTGCTAAATCTCTACATACAAAACACAAAGTAGCAAAGTACCTGGAACTTTGCCGTAAGCAGTGTGGAACAGGGAAGGAAAATGCAGATACATTATGTTACAACAAAAGATAACCTTTAGTGACTAAAGCCACTGCCGCAGAGAATTGGCTTTAAATATGATTTTTCCAAGTATTTAGGGCCAGGTAAATATTCAAAGGTCGAACTTTCTGTAGAGACTGTCTGTCAGATTTAACAGTGACCATTCACTGATCACATTCACTTTTGCAACAGCAGAGAGCCCTGACTAGGATTTCAGGCCATTTCTGTCAGGTAACCTTACAGCGGACTCAAAGACAGCTTGGTGGGTTGGTGGCATAGGAAACCAAAGAGCCTACAGCGGAATCAGATTACTTGCCAGATGTTGGAAAAAAATATTCCAGAGGGTTTGGCTTAATGGCTTTCAATCTGCCAGTGTACCTCATGTGTAGCCCCAGCTGTTAAAACCACTTTATAGTAAGACAAAACAAGGCAAAACTCCTCCTAAATCACTGTTTCTGTTCATGCTTCTATCTTCTTACTAATGTTACCAGGCTGACAAAGTCCAGGCTCTAAACAGTAGAAACTACAGCATACAGCATATGAACAAGTTCACGACTTTAATTGTTCGTAGTGTGATAAACTTGGAAAGGTCTCAGGAGAGCTGGTACAAACATCTGAACCCCAAACCGATGTTATTAAGTGTTATTATCCCATAGAGGTTGTACAAGTCTATTTTGGTCAAACACCTGTCAGAAAATTCCGTCCTTCTGCCTTATGCACACAATAACAAGGATATAACAACGTTTAAGTGCTCTGTATTTACAGTTTTGTTTTTCACGGCAGAAAGGGCTGATACATGTTCTTCAAGCACATGTATTTTTTCTCTCCTTCAAAATGAAATGCTTGAGTTGGACCAGAGGAATTGCGAGCTGAGTCACAACCAGACATTTAAACACTAGACATTCTTAGGGAAATTTCCATGAAGATATTAACAAAATTAGTAGGACCACTGAAAATTTTAATTCTATGTACCTAGAGTAGTTCTACATCACTTGTGCTGTCTGGTTTTGACTGAAAATAAGCTGGGACAGTCTAGCTTAATTTACTGGAGTGGCAGGGAATAGAAGATTAGGCAAAATGTATAAATATAACAACCTTGGAAGTCATTTGCAAAATATTACAAAGAGAAGTATATACATTTATTCTGGGTTTATAATGAAAACAGCAGGCGCTTTTCCTCATTTCCCTATGTTTTACTTTATTATACTTCATTGATTTCTATAATGTTCTTAGTGACTTCCACTTATGTACTCAAGAGAAAAATCAACCTATTTAAGGGAACAGGCAGAAAGCAGAAACCCTAAAATATGTCCCTTTCCTTTTTGTGCTTGATATCAAAGAAAAGGATATGACAACCATTTAACTCCTGTAACCACAAATGAACTTTTTTGCCCATGAGCAGTGTTAGTTTTGGGGGAGATTTATATTAGAACCCTGGACAGAGGGGAAAACTGTTTTGAGAAATACTCATTTATGTAGATTTAAATATCAGTTTTGACTAAAAAGCATGCACAAGACTCTCCATGTTTATTATCTGTGATTTTTTTTGCATTAAACCTTTGATAGAGGTGATACTCTTTAAAACTTATTTTTAAGCTTAAATGTTTGTGAAAAATGAGTGTTTGAATTTCATATGCAAAGTTCAAAAGAAGACTTGGTAAGCTGGTAAGACTTACACACAGGTTTCATTATACATACCTGAACAGTCTTATTGAAGTCAATGAGGTTACTCATGTACTTAAAGCTAAGTGTTTCTAGGACTAGAAGCTTCTTTTGAGACTATTTTTTTATGAGTGCTTAAAAAGTC
>NW_010582218.1:206156-224774 GCF_000705375.1 Tinamus guttatus
GCTCTGAATTAATTCATTCAAGTCAAGTTTCGTAAGTGACGAATGAACACAACTGAAGCCCTGACTGAGGACTGATAAAGAAAAGCTTGGCCTTTCCAGAACCTAACTTACTTATTTGCTACCAGCAGAAAATGTAGCACACAAGTTGGAGAACTTGTTTATGTTCATTCATCCTGCAGAGGACTGGCATAGGGCATTCAGCTGCAAGGTAACATTAGCTTATGCTGCAAAGTCAAGCAGTGGGAAATTCATGCCTTGTGACCTCTTGACTCAATGTGTGGCACTGAACAACTCATATAAATCCTCTGTGCTTTGGTATTCCTGACCACGAAGCTGAGATGATAACTGAAGTGAAGCTCTCAGAGTCTCCTAAGTATGAGATTGATCTGTTTCAGGTACACTCGGAAAGTGGTCGATGATGGCTGATACAGTATATCATCTAATGGGGCACATTGCCTTCAAAAAGTCCCCAGCTTTTTCTTTATCAAGACCAGCTACAATAGGAGCTAGCAATATTAGATGTTTGTATTGCAGGAGCGTGCAAAGATATAATGAGATTGAGGCTTCTATGTGCAAAATCTGTATTAAGAAAGGTGGTACAGCCCTAAAGAGACTAGTCTAAATCCACTAAATGAATCAGAAAAAACAAAGCTCAGTCATTTGTTAGTTTAGAATTGAATTTTGTGTGATTAACTCAGGCTTGAGCTCAAATGTCTCAGCACCTGTTCAGAAAATTTGTTGATTCACGTTCAGAAGTCTTGGTTAGACTAAGATAAAGTCAAAATCATTTGACTGTGGTTAGCCTTGCCTGCTATTTCCTACACCCATGGAGAAATCAACTTCCATTCAGCTAAAGGTCTTAGTGTGCCTTAGTGCTAAGAACCACAGAATGTAAGTCCGGAAGTACATAGGCTGATGACATGGTAGCCTGAGCAAGTCTCCTCGTGGGAATGTGTTCATGTAGTCTTCAAACAATCCGGTCAAGTATAGCTGAAAGATGTGAAAGATGTATCCATACAGGTATTAAGGAAGCCCATGCCATGCAGTGAACATCCAAAAAATGCCCCTGTCCCTCAGTGGTCCTGTCAACCCAGAGCTAAACCTGAGAGGCTGGAGGTATGAGCCTAGACTCAACTCTTCTGTTCTTGCATCTGAGCAAAATATTTATACATTGCCGTTTGCTTTGTGCTGATGGACCATTTCAGATCAGCTTTGGTTAGTGCTCCCTCAGAAGTCTCTGCGACATATGTTGTGTTCCCAAGGTCAAAAATAAATGTTTACTGAACTCAAATATTGTGTCTTAATCAGAAGATTGTGCCCTCCTGGATGTAGAATTACACTTTTTCCCTCCTAAAACATAAACTCAGAGTTTTTGTAGATAAAGACTCTGTACCTACAGAAAAGGATCTGAGATGTACATGAGGCACGCAAACTACATTTTGAGATGTCTGCAGATCAATCACTAAACAAATGTTTTCAACAACAAGGATTTGTTGCATCTTTTATTAATCCAGTAGAAGAAAAAAAAAGATTAAATTTCTAATAAAGGACAACCATATATGAAAGAGAATGCAGAATTTCAAAGAAGTGACTTATTAAATAAATTGGTGATCCAAAAATAACTTTAATTCTCATAGGAAATAAAAATTAAGTCAGGATATACATAAAATGAAGACTGAGAAGAAAAAAATCTTAAAAAGAAAAATGTCTTAATTCTAGCCAGATGTTATTGTTATGACTTAATTTCATTTTCATCAGATCTTATTTAATCTCATCTCACTGGGCAGGACTGCTCAGAAATAGATGATAAAGATGTAACTTAACTTTTTCCTGAACTATTCCAGCTTTTTAATAACAAAAAAAAAAAAAAAAAAAAAAAAGAAAGAAACCCACAAAATTTAAAATCTCACAGCAGCTGTCACTTTAAAATTAATACATCCTTTCATTCAACACTTCCCTGCCATTATATTTTTTTTTCCAAAATTAAACAGCTGTCCTTGTGGAAAAATAATTCATTATGTTTGAATTTTTGTTCCATAAAGATGCACTATTGTTGCATATATAGCTAGAATCAATCATATAAAAAGTATATTCTAGCTGTCATTAAAAGAAGAGATTTTCAGAGTACCCAATTAAGACTATTCTCACCAAATGGAAATAAGGAGTACTGTTCTGTCAGGTCAAAACTAGAAAAGGAGGAAAATCAAATACATTTGAACCAAGATCTTGGCTACTTGGGTCAGTGTGCAGCTAGATAAGGCAGAGGAGCAGTGCCAGGTTGTACGGGCTGAGTCCCTATCCCTTGCTGTTGTAAAAGCCAGGTGGGACATACACTTTCAGAGTTCTCCTTCTACACTATTTTCTCTCCGTCTTTCTGGTTCTGTAGTATCACTTTTTCCTTTCATCCCACTGTACTATGGAGGTTCTTACGAGCTTTGCAAAGGTGACTATTGGGCCACCAAAAGTTCTGAGGTAGTTCACATGCTTTTCAAGGATTTTGATGTCTTCCTGCACAGACATCATAGACATCTGAAGGTGTCTGTGCAGAAATAAAGGGCTTTTTGGGTGAAAGAGTTTCTCCTTTAACTGCATTTCCTTAGTATTTTTGTCATGGTGAAATTTTACTTTCTGCTTTATGTAGATGACTTTCAGAACTCTTTCCTTTTTTCATATTTGAAGCATTGCTTCTGTTTCTGTTCAGATAGCAGCAACAAGAACAAAAAATCTCAAATCCACCAAAAATTTGCAAACAAGGGATTGAGGCTACCAGGTCAGAAGAAAGACTGTCCAAGAGTTTTAAGACTTTAGAACAAATTCAAATTTTTCTTTGGCAATGTTTTTTTTTTTCATTTAAGGAAATCTCTTTTATCAAGGAATGTTTAAGTATTCCCGCTTGAACTCTTCCCTTACAGCAGTGGAACTTGAGCATATCTACACAAGCTTTAATAATAATTTCTGTAATTTCCTGGTGATTAGGGTCTTGCAAAGTGTTTCTTAAAACTCCTGGGGCAAATGAATGTGGGGGAGAATGGGCATTTTGCAGCTAAGCATGCGAACCAGCAGAGTGTACTAGACCTACTGATGAAATAGCATTGGTGATTCATAATACAAACTCAGAATAGAAAGAATTGCTTAATGCTTCTGTGACTTAATGAAAGCAGAAAGATAGGATCAAAAGCATCACGTTGGGGAAAGAAAATGGAAAATCAGAGATGCCCAGAGAAAGAGATGATTTTTGCTCTGAAATAAAAATGGGAAGTAAATTGACATCAGAGAGAACAGTTGAGATTTTCAAAAAGTTTAACGGGGTTAAGTATATAATTTCTTCAGGCTCTTCTGGAAAGTTCAGCTGAATTAGAATGCAACAGTTCTGAGAAAGAGCCAAATGGTATGAGAATATCAGAATATTTTGTCTGAGTGCTATAAAAGGCAAAACAGTGAGAGAAAAGACCAGAAAACCTTCTCAGAAAGGACTGGATAACATTCAGATACTTCAGAACCTGATTGTCTTCATAACTTGGTTCAATACTTTCTAGGTAAACCCTTAAAATTAAATTACTTGGGTGAAATGAATGGTTGAAGCTGAGTTGAGCTCATGATGGTTCTGTTGAAAGTGTCTTCCTTCAAAATTACCTACATATTTTTATTAGATCTAGGTGAAAAAGGGGGCGAATTTCTAAATGTTACTGAAAAAAAAAAAGATTTTTTTCTCATAACTTTTAAAAATGTAATTAGTTTATAATCTCCTTTTTTTTTCTTTACCTAACTTTCAATCTTCTCAATTCTCTACTAAATTCTCTACTCAATTCTCAATTCTCTATTTACTCAATTCTCTCCTCCTTATGAGGAGCAGCTGGGAGAGCTGGGATTATTTAGCCTGGAGAAGAGGAAGCTGAGGGGAGTTCTTATTACTCTCTACAACTACCTGAAAGGAGACTGTAGTGAGGCAGGGTCGGTCTCTTCTCCAGAATAACTACAGATAGGACAGGAGGAAACGGCCTCAGATTGTGCCAGGGGAGGTTCGGGTTAGATATTAGGGAGAATTTCTACATGGAAAGAGTAGTCAAGCATTGGAACAGGCTGCCCAAGGAAGTGGTGGAGTCACCATCCCTGGCAGTATTAAAGAAACTTGTAAACGAGGCACTTAGGGACATGGTGTTGAAGGGCTTACGGTTGGACTTGATGATCTTGAAGCTCTTTTCCAACCATAATGATTCTATGACCACAGGTAGCCTTTTTATTACATCTCTTCCCCAACTGCGAGTTTTATGTAACTTTAATTTGAAAGGTCTTAAATCACTTCATTACTCTTTACCCCATATCTTCCCCCAGAGCTTGTGAAAAGTATTTATTCAGTCTGCGAACCCTTCAGGGCACATTCTCCATCCCCTCACACTAAACTACCGGTCCCTTTGGGTCTGTAGTCTCATGTGGGGGTTCTGGTTCCCACCTGTAATATAAATAAGAAACAATATATACTAATGGTGGGAACATCAGTTCATTTAGTCGATCACTAATTAGTGATTCTCAAATCACTGCATTCTCTGTCATTTGGATAACTGAATATAAATGTGTTTTAACAGAGGAAGATTTATGCCTAAATACAGCTATTGAAAACATCATAGTTGATTTTAAGTTTATATCTGTTTAGAGTGCTGTTCAGAAGACGTAGTTAGTTCATTTATTTTGACAAATATAATGTTTTTTTAAATTATTTATGGATTTTTAATTATTGAAAGCATTACTTACATACATAGTGCTCATTACAGTCTACCAGGAAATGTATCATGGTATGTATTCTGAATGCAATGAAATCTTAATGTTCAGAGAACTAGTGGCAGTAATTCCCTGAAACGAAATCTCTGATGAGAAGTACTGGAGTGGGCTGCAAGTTTGGAGAGGGAAAGGAAGGAGAAAGGGTCACAGGTAACCAAGTAACAGACATTTTCAGCTATGTGAAAAGTTAGTTAGTTAGCAAGCACATATAATTTGCATACTGTGATCCTTGGGGTTATCTAAACTCTGCTTTATTTCTCCTTAAAAGTGCCCTATCAATGTTAAGTCTGCTGTGACTTCATCAGTAGCTAGTGAAAATACAGCTTTCAGAACTGAAGAGGCTTCTAATTCCATCCTGACACTAAGACAGCAAAACAGTAAAAACATTTAGAGATAAAAGGCGTTCATCTTCCCTGGTATTGTTAAAGCTATTCTATAGAGGAAATTATACAAGTCTAGTAATGCAGTCTGGAAAAAAAATAGACTTATTTGAGGCCTTGATGGTTATTTTCCCTTTTTTTAACTAGTAGCTCCTACCTTTTAAATCACGAGTAGAAGCCAAGGTTAGCTTATTATTTTAAAAAATAAAACAATATTTGAAGAGTCATGTAGTTAGTCTTCTCCACCCCTTGGTAAGGAGTCACTTCAGTAAAACAAGGTATGTCAATGAAAAAATATTAGTTATTTTTCTTCTCGATTGTCACTGTATAAAATATGATTATAAAGCACACAAAATTCAATACAACAAGCTGACAGACACATATACTGCTAGAATGAAGCCTCTACTGTTTCTGCCCTCAAAAACATGAATGCCTTGACTTGAACAAGCAATATTTTGTTGAAAATAGAGCCCTGTAAGGCAGATAAATTGAATAATATCTAATTTCTTAAAATATAACTAATATTATTTCACAATCCTTTCCACTAGTAAGGCCTAGCCTGCCACACACTGTGTCTGGCTGGCAAGACTCGATACAAGTTGTCTTGAACCTTGTGATCCAACCTGGATTTTGTTCCCCTAAACGCTCCCTCCAGCCAGTTGCTGTTGCACTAGCTGCCCTCCCAAGGCCCGAAGGATCCCAGATAATGCAGTGCCCCCACATGCAGGAAACACTTGAGATCCTCCTCTACTTGGCAGCTTGTGGGAGACTTTTAAGCAAAGTCTTTTCTTCCTTCTGAGGTTTCACACTATATGTAACTAGTTTATTTATAGTCTGATGTAATTATAGATGCCTAAAAGTGTGGCCTTCTCTATGCTGCTGCCTGTTTTTCTAGTGGCTTTAGCAATCATATGCTATGGGATAAATGGGGTCAGATAATTAATCCAAAAGAGAGCTAATCTGCCAAATAAAGTTACTCATGTTCTGGGAGATCAATGAGCATTTGAGCTCACCCTCACTCTGCAGCCACATAATTTCTAGGTCTAATTCAAGGGAGGAGACAGGAACATACACCAACAAGATGCAGCGGTTTGTGCAGAGAGGTGCAAAGATCAGCCTCACCGCACTGCTCAGATCAGCACACACAGCCTTAGCCACCACGGGGACATGGTCCCCAAGAAGCAGTGGACAACGATCCCTGCAACATCAGACGTGTCAACTCGGATGGAGCTCTGCAAGGAGGACAGAGCTCTGCGGATGTTGGGCAGCAGGGAGGGCCTGGGGCTTTGTGCTGGCACAGAGGGTCCCTCTGCCTGCAGGACATGTGCCATGGTGGAGAGCAGTGCTGCTAGGGAGAACGCTGGCCTGCCGCTAAATGGGACACGGGTCCTGGTGGCAAAGGGTGCACAAAAGGCAGAGGTACTGAGCGCCTTCTCACCTCAGCATCTGCTGGGAAGACTCGCTCTGATAAGAGAGCTTAACCTGATCACATGCAGTTGGGAGGAGTGATATAATCTTTAAATATGAATTCATGCACAGAAAGTGTGTAAGTAAGGATAGAAATAGAAAGCAGTAGAAGGATTGATGAATAACAAGGAAATGAATTTATACTTTTTGCACAAGGAATATTTTTCAACTTTTGCCTTATTTATCTGAAGAAGAGAGACAGTTGCTTCTGAAGCAGAGTGTTACCTTTAACTTGACTTTCGTTTTAGTCCAGTCATGCCAAAAAAAAATCCAGACATCCTTTTTCACCATCTTTACAAGAGCATTTCTTTGTCTTTTGCTGTCATCTTCTATCCAAAAAGAATACAGGGAAGAGAAGAGCAGGGAGAAGGGAAGTTAATTCTAGTTTAAAAGCTTAAGTTCATTAATCTTAGTTCGTGATAAACATCATATATTCCTGATTAATGAAAAGAGCATACATTCAGCGTTGTCCAGCTTCAAAAGGTTTAATGAAGAAGTAATATCCCTTCTGAGTTGCAGCTGAGTACTTGCCTTGCAACCCTTGGATAAACTGGAAGATTGCATATCACACAAGCGGGAAATTCAGATTGCTGAAGAAATGACTGAGTGCTGTGGTTTTTTTCTCTACAGTCTCCAAGGTGCTGCCCAGATAATCTGGGAGAAGATTAATCGGATGTGTCTGATGGAAGACGTTTATGAGAAAAGTGAAGCAGGAAACTGCAAGGTATTGGCAAATTTTCATTTTAAGTGTTTTATTCGAGTTTCTGGGCCAGGGCTTGTCGGAGTGAAAGGGCCAAGGTATTCCTTCCAGCTCCAGGGGAGAAATATCTGAAACTAGCAGAGTTAAGAAAGTGAATGTTTCAGAGTCTGAGACAGAGATTCTAGACCTCTGACCTCTTAGCTCCATAGACACCAAAATATCCTCAGTGAAAAGAAAGTATGAATGATATTCTGGCAGGCTCAATCATAACCACATCCCCAGAGTACTGGGAACAGTAGTGATGAGCAAAGGTGAAACTGAGGCAGTGCTTTCCTGTTCTTACCCCTGTGCACAAATGTAATTACCTCGGGGTGCAAGTAGATGTACCTCCTTGTACCCATTCCTATAGCTATAGCTCTAAGGTACTGCTTATTTGTTTATTTGTTTGTTTGTTTTGCTAGGGTTTTTAAGCTGTACTGTTTACTCCATTAGTTTGAGAAGCTTTAGGAGACATTCTAGGAACAAATTCTGAGATACTAGGTGACCTTTTTTAACCTGATCACTCTCAAACCCTGTGATTGTGAGCAATGAACTGAGATCAGCATCTAGTCAGACACAGAGCATACAGATACACTGTTCTGGACATTTCTTAAACAATTGAGTTCTAATACTTTCTCTCCTTTCTTTATTTTAAAGAAGCAAAGGTCTTGTAGAGCTTTGCTACTATTTGTGAGTTTTACTTTGTTTGCCATTTCCTTTCTATATGTGAGTGCAGGGCGCTCCATGAAGTGAAAGGCAGTGAGGGCAGCTGAAATGCTGTGGATAGAGCTGCCAGTGCTGTTCTAAGTGTGACTTTACAAGTTTTCCTATAATGAGATGGACTCTGCTGTGCTAAGAGATAGATCCTTGGCTTTTATTATGCACATTTCTGGGTACCTTACTGCGTCCTCTTTTCTAGTAGTCCATGAAGCCTATTTGTAGAAGAATTTATAAAGGTGTCACTTATGTACGACAGTGTTATAAACCACCAAGAGGCAAAACGTGCATTGCAAATCCAGGCATGCCTGCTGACACAGCCATTTCTTTAACTCTGTTCATGAACCAGCATAGAATAAAAACTGCTCCATGACGGAAGATTATCCTGTCTGGAATGTGGTGGTGTAAATTTGATATGCACAAGGAGCTCTACTGTCCCACTTTTGTGCCTGGGAGACACCTCCTGTTCTGAGCAGACTACAAAGAAGGCAAAACGGGAGAAACTATTGAAGAAAGCTATGTTATTCATCCCCAAAGCACGCCAGTTGTAAAGTCTAAATCCTGGCTTTCTACAGATTTTTCTTTTAATTTGTTCTGTTGCTTTGATCATGAGTGTGGACTTTGTGTGTCCTAATTTAATGGCAGCACATCTCCACATACACTCCATTGTCTGACTGCATGTCCTGCTTCTCTGTACATACTCATGTTGTTATGTTGCCTTGGATAGATTGATACCCTCCCACTTTCATAAGGACAAGATGTCAAACCTATCTGGGAGAAATGATAATGGTGGAAATGATATCAAGGCCTCTTAAAGCTTGTATTAAGTTTACAGAAGATGAAAGACTTCAGTAGTTACTTCTTTGCTAATCTCTAGTAGAGGTATAGTAGCACTGTAGGAAATATATATATTTATTTTACACAGTTAGCCACAGCTCTTAAAAAGTCAGAGAAAAAGGTGCTGCCAAAGTCAGCATCCAACAATAAAACTGTCTGATCAGCTCCATGTAAACACTTAACAAGATGAAGCAGACTATTGCCAGGCTTAGAAAGTGATAGTATTTGAAACATTAGCCTTACATGTCATTTGGTGTCTTAACTGAGTAGATGCCTTTAAGGTTCCAGATGACGTTCTGATGATAGAGAAAATTTTCCTTGCCCATAATGAGCTGCCAAGTTTTTCTAGCAATTAGATTAGGATATTTCCCTTTGAGTTGCATTTCCAGTTGTGTTATTTCACAGCCATCAAAGAAAATAGGAAATGGTGACTGTCTAAAAACAAAGAAAGGTGAAAATGTGTTTTTGCTTTGTCTAAAAAAGTTGAGTGTTTCATCCTTAGCGATATATTGCTTGCATATAACCCTAATATAGCACACAGGATGAGCAATGAGAGCACTCTCCTGGTAGAAATGAGAGGTAGTGTCCAATTGTGTTTTCCTCTGTTTTTGTGCATTATACCTGTTTCCCACACAGTAGTCATAAATGCACGGCTTATTTAACATATGTTGGCCCTTGATATTTCACTTACAGTCCTCGATGAGGTAGGACAGCAGCAGAAATTCTTAGAGAAGGAGAAGGAAAAAAATAGAAAGGGAGATCACTCAGGAAAAAAAAAAAAGCCCACAGAAGCAACCCTCTTCGTGAATGTGCATATATATACAGGTACATACATACAGTGTTGTTAGAGCCACTGTATGCCCACCCAGGGTCTGCTTTCACTGTTAACTTGAAACTACCAGCATGTTTCCTCTCTCAGACAAACCTAAAGCCTTCTTTTGAAGCTGCTTTCTCGCTGGTGCTCGTGTTTTCTCTGCCCAGCTTCTTCCTCTTCCTGTCTTGGGTTGCAGGTCCTGCAAAGAAAGCAAATGAAAAGCCATGCAGCTTTATGCTGAGGCCTGCTGTGCCTGCTACAACACTGTATTCCCAGCACAACTCCCTATTTTGACTAAATCCCTGATGGACACGTTGACAGATGATGGGATTCTTGAGTTCATGGTCAAGCGTAACAGCTGCCATGATTGCCAGGATGAGGCACAAACAGCCACATTAATCTGTGGTGTAAATCCATTGGTGTCAGCAGATGAAACTGGCTCGGAGAAATGTGGCTGCTCTGCTACAGGTTTGCTGCTGAGGGAAAGGGGGATAAGTATCAGGAAAAAAGGCAAAGCATTTGAGTAAAGATGCAAATTGTGATTTAATATGCAAAGTCTCTAGTTTGGTGCTCCAAACACTCCAATAAATAAAAAAGCTCTCCATTTGGCAACATGTTCGCACGTAACACCATGTACTTTCCACATAAAGCCTTCCAAGTCAACTGGCTAATTATTACTATTTTTTCTTTTGCTATTAGGGAAGCACCTTCCACAAATACTAGAGCCTCATTTTGCTGGGCACAAGATCTCTCTTTGAGGATTTATGTATCAGATTAATTAGCAGTTGGAACAGGACTGCCTCCCTCTAGCAGCTTCCATTCCCCCATTAACAATCTGTGACTCGGTGCTAAATCTCAGCAGACAGTCCTGCTACTTGCCAGTCTGCTCAGCGCAGGATTGCTCATTCTTCTCTGTTAACACATAACTGACAAAGCCAGGGCAGCCCACAAGCAAAGGTGGCTTGTAACATCTAGGTGTAATGGTGGTGCTGATACCAGCGTTTTTATAAACTAAACATGTTTCTCTTTATGCATCAAAACACTGCAAAAGGACAATCAGCCTGAGAGTTTGGATAGAATAAACTATATTTCATTTGTAGCACTAGTTTTGTTAGTTAGTTAGTTAGTGTTAGTCTTATTTGGAAATATCTTGCTGGAGGTCTTCTTTGTGTGCTGTCGTCCCTCCTCGTTTGCTTAACTCCTTGAGAATGATTCTCAGTTACGGAGGGGCCACTTTAACCTACTTAGGTTGCTTAGACGCCTTATTTAGCCCTAATATATTTCTCATATGGAATATACACCACAAGAGGCTTTTCGGACTGGTATAGAATTGCCAAAAGAACTTCACACTGGTCTTGTTCCTCCTTGGTAAGAGCCCACATACCCTGCAGGAAGTCCTATAGGTGCCTCCATAGGTGGCAAGCTTTCCTTGGGATCTACATGCCTGCACAGGGCATGTCCGTGCTTCGGGCCAGCCACCTCCTGGAGCTGCCTCTCTCAGCATCTCGGTTGTGCACGGACATAAACAGGTGACTTCTGCCCCAGAGCTGGCCCAGAGCCAGGCTGCAGGCCCAGCAGGGCAGCAGAGGCATTCCAGCCCGGGTCTGCAGCTTTCTGCAGAGGTGTCTCTAGGTAATCACACACTTAAAGCTTTAAAAACCTGCAGTGTTTACAGCCAGCTCCTGGGTGAATCCTTTTCTTCCTCTTCTCTTGTTTTCCCCATCAGCAATGATAATGTTCTCCTCTGATAAAACTCCTCTGTGCTACAGAGGCAGAATTCAGGAGAGACGATCCCTCTCCACAAGTGAGTCATAGCAGCAAGAGCCTTAGAAATCCCAGGTGCACTGAAATGGGTGTTGGGGGATTTCCAGGCAATTGGCCTTCCAACTTCAGACTGAAGCAAGGAGAACATTTCACACAGCTAGAGGCTAGAAATCTGATTTGATTTTGCTTATATCAACAAAACTAAGGTCCAAACCTGTTTCATTAGAGGTAATTGCACAAGTTGCATTGACTTCAAATTGGATGCCTAATGAAAGACTTAATAATTTGCATTTTAAACATGACACTTGCTACCTGTCCTCTGCATAGATGCAGAAATTTTAATCTCAGAAGATACATTTGCACTTGGCTTCCCATCACCTTTAATTAAACTTCACCCAAGAGGTTTCTGTGAGTACTTTTTTTTTCAGTTTAAGGCTGAAAACAAAGAATTTAAGATTAAGATTTGACCTTTTTTTAAAGGCTGCTTGTATTCTGTACATTACACTTTTCCATAGAGTTTGATTAAGTGTAATGGTGAACTATTATTATTATAACTGTTCATAAGGAGTATGAGGTCATCAGACTTTAACTCAAATCTTTGTAACGCTGCTATTTTTACCAGTCTAGGACCCATCTGTTGACAAACACTTAGAAATATACCTAACATGTCGGAAATGTTGTACCCAGTTTAACCAACATTGGAGATTATGGGTCAGATTGTTAAGGGCCGTGTAGTCTCAATAAAATTGCAAAATTGATGGGTATGCCCTCCAACATCCAGGTCCTAGCAGGAACTGATGATGAGGGAGGAAAGGGAAGGTGCATAACTGAACAGGATGTGGACGTTTCTGAAAGTCTGGCTCATTCTTTATTTTGCTATTAGGAGAGTCCATGCAAAGGATGTTTGCAAGGCATGTTTTGAGGCAGGACTAGTTGACAATATGACAAAAGTTTCTAGGGCACAACCTCGTAATACATCTGCTTTCCTCAGGACCAGTTCATTTCCTGCATCCTTCTATAAGAAGCAGATAATAATTCTTGATTTTTATTTGAATATCCTACTTATGTTATCTGCAGTTGGTTTTCTTGTTTTTTTCTCCCTGTTTTACCTTCTAGATGGTAGCCAAGCCTCAACACCATAACATTTAACTTGCTCAGAGTGTATTCTTCTTCTTGGAGAGAAGAAGAGAGAAGTGTATTCTTCTCTTGAGAGAAGAATAACTAAACCGTTTAGAGTTTCTTTTGATCTACCGACAGGGTTTTCTTTGTTTGTTTGTTTGTTTGTTTTTGAATCCTTTTAAATAGGTATGAGAATAACAATGAAGATGAACATCATAAAAAGTTTCAGTTTGAATGAAACATTGTAAATTATTTTAGTCGAGTTCAGAAAGAAACAACCTTTTTCATTCCCAAAGTACATGATTCTGTTTAAAAATACATGCAATGAAATATTTCTGGAGGGCAGGCAGGAATCTTGAAGTAAATTTCAGAGGAAGAATATTTAAAACAAAGTCAAATTTGCCAGATGGTTCATTAGTGCTGCATCTACATATTTTGATGTTAAAAAGTGCTTTTGACTAAAATATATCATTCATTTTTATCCACTCCTGACTGAAATATAGCTGTGTAATATCCTGTTCTTCCTATTTCTTGACTTATTCTTTTGCTTTTTTTCCCACTATCCTTTTGTTATTTGTAGTGATTTTGTCAATGACGAATTAAAAACAAACAAGAAACAAGAACAAAAACAAAATACCACCTTACCTGCAGGTCTGATACAGACTATGTGTTCTGCTATTACACTATCCAAAGATACTGCACTCACTGTCATACAATGTTGCCTTTTTTTCTTTACATTGGCTCAAATTCATTAATGATTTTACTCCTCCACAGACACCTGTAAGAGCTCTGTGACATGCTGATGCTTTGATAGAAAGAAAGCTGCAATATGATTTAAGACTTAGGGTTGTCTTGCCTCACCCTGAGAAACAGAGACACCATGAAAATTCATGGAGATCTAGTAGTAATATTTGACAACTTGTTTGAAATACAGTAAGAGAATCCAAAAGTATCCCTTTCCAAGTGAGATTCTAAGAACAATTTTCACACAACATGCTGTAAATCTTTGAAAGCTCAGGACTATGTTTGCAGCGATGGGCTTAGGGATGTAAATCAGTTTTAAAGCCGCACGAAGAAACTTCCACGATCATGCACCATGTGGACCTTGGCTGGGAAGGCAGGGAAGATTTGGATTTCCCAGAGGAAAGGTTTTATGGCATTTGTCTCAGGGCCTCTTCTGGCCTCTTCTAATTCTTAGGTATATTGGATAACACAATTTGTTCCATATAGCCAGCCTGGAAGAGATTACGTTAGATGTAAGATGCCACCCTTTTTTACCCCGCTCCAGAAGCAATCACACACTCTGAAACTCCCTATTGAACCATGTGCAGCCCCTTTATAGAGCAAAAGTACACTGTGCAACTCTGCCTGGGGTACACTGGATTTGCCCCCAGTCTCTAGTTCCTGTATTAAAGTGAATTCAACTTGCAAGGATATACACATCTTTCCCCAAGGATATTAGTATCTTTCCTACTGAAGTTTCAAAGCATACTATTTCTTTGTACACTCTAATCTCTCTCCGTTACTGAGAGCAAGTCACTTCCTGACGTGTCTGGTAAGGGTTATTTCATCATCCCTAATGCTTACTTACAAACTATATTGAAATCTTGACACACTGTTTTCATGGCTTATAAATACTTTGCCAGCTAACTGAGTAAGAGATTTTCTCTTACCAAGAGATTAACTTTGTTTCCTTGGGATCAAAGGTAATGTCATCATCCATATTAAGTGATTGATTAATGGTTGGTAACATCCAAGCAAATGGTCATGATAATTTACCAGGAAAACTTTGACAAAGCCCGGCTAGTTGAAATGGGAGCAGAAGGTTTGGGTTTTGTGGGAAAAAAAAAAAATGGATCGTTCCTGAAGAAGTACCCCAAAATGTACTTACTCAACTATAT
The DNA here is from genome assembly GCF_000705375.1 of Tinamus guttatus. Next base: position 220,671 of record NW_010582218.1, read on the forward strand.
TTGATAAAAATATCATTCTTGGTCTTTGAAAATAATGGCCCAGGTAGCAGGTAGAGGCCACCAAAAAAACATCTTTCAGTTCTTACACCATCACAGTATTAGACACTGTTAAAATACACAATTTAAAAATTTTCCTGAAGATGCATAAGCTCCACTAGCATCTGTTTTCTCACAGCTGTGTTGACTTTGTATTACTCATAGGCACAACAAATCCTTACTTGGCTAAATTATTTTCTCTGCTAACTATACAGTAAACTTTCTGAGGTGCTGTCTGCTCTTAATGCTAACACCTCAGCCAAGTATATTCCTCTTTGACCACCTGTCAGAAAATAAAAATGGTAGGTAAAGGCTGATAAGCATTTTGAGGTAACCTCTCCATACAGAAGGGCTGCAAGTTGATGCAGGCTATGAAAAATCTTAGAAGTAGAGGCAATTGCACATGGTGGGAAAGGGGAAGTCAGAAAGGATTACAAAGAGAAGGGAAGTATGGGTCAAAGAAATGGGTCTGGGGAAGTAGTTTAACAAAAGCAATGACAAGTGGGGCTAACTCTTATTGTAGTAGACTGATGTATAGTTTTTCAGTTTTGAACTTCTTACAAGACTTCTAAACAGCATTTTAAAGTTGCTATATCAACTCTATTCAAACCTCTATTCAATTATTCCATATTTTATTTAACAATAATAATAATGAAACATTCTATCCAGAAAAAAGCTCAAACAAGCATTTCTCTTTAGAAACTGCAGTAGTGTGAGATGTAAGAATGAGAAGGAAGTCAAGTAGGTCTTGGGAGATAAAAGTGTCAGTTATTGTAACCACTTGCAACATGCAGAGTTTTAAATCTTGAGATATAGTTATATAGCTATGCAGTGAGCACAAAAGCATCAGTACAGTCAAAATTACATTTTCTTTTTTATAGAAATGCATATTAACATAAATTTGTCCCCAATATTTACCCTGCTTTAATTGTTTTACTGAACTAAAAGGCATTTATTTCTAATTACATGGAGATAACTGCTGTTCACACTACAGGGAACCTCTGTTTAAAAGCAATTCTTGCCATGCTTTGAAGGTTGGTGGATAAAAATATTTGAAAGAAACACGTCCCATGCTTGTGTTCATTCAAAGTAATGAGTACTTTTAAAAATAGAATAGCTGGCACCTTTTTTTTCCAAATTTAAAACTGATTTAAGATCTAAGATTTTCAGTATGTCAGATAAAATTCTTCCAACTTTAACTTAAAGGCAAATTTATGTTAGCATGTAAAGCGCACTGATAACTTGAAAATGATGTAATAGTTGTCAAAGAATTAAAGGAAGCTTACACATATCATGGGACAGTCTACAAAATGTGGCTTTTAATACCAGATTGTTGTAGGGCGCGCCATAGTAATTGCATGAAATTCTACATACAACTGTTTGCAAATAACATAAATACCTATGACTTTTCTCTTTTGAAATGTTTATATCAGCTGGAAATTCATATTTTTATTTTCTTTCTCTGAAAAATTATTGGCATGAACGTAGAACTTGTAATTAGCAGCAGTAATGCATATAAATATTCTGCTTGAAATGAAAATAATGTCAGTTACGGCTTTCAAAGAAATTAATATGTATTTAATAAATTCACACAAATAGCCCTTTGGTTTTCAAGCAGATTTGAAAACTGTAATGGTACAAACTTTCTCCAAACTCTGATCTCTGTGGAACAAATGGGACATGCAGTTATTTAGTAAAAAATGCAGACTCTGTCTTTAATGTGAGAACTCTCAGAAAAACTAATCCCATCAGTACTTGTGCAAAGCAGAGAGAGCAGAGATAAAGTCAGTTTTATGATTTTGTAAAATAACTGGCAGCACTGCAGAATGAACCAACCAATTATGCCCTGAAGCAACTAGGATGACTTTGAATAGAAATAAGGCACTGTAGGGTTATTTAATACTGTATTTCAAAGAGCATAGGAAGATTTGCTCATCTTGTGAGCATAGTCAGTGTTTGCATTGTACAGTGCAGGGTACTGGGCTTAAATAATAGCGACATTTTATGCACACGGTGCATATATTCTGGAACACCATAACGATCAAAGGAGCTGTCTGGACCACTGGAGATATTATATGCCACTCATATAAAGCCAAAAACGAGAAAGCACCAACAAACCAAACTCACAGAAAGTCATCTATAGCTAATAACAACTGTCTTCCTGTCACCTCTAGATTAGAATGAAGGTTAGAGAACAAAAAAAAAAAAAAAAAAGCAACCCCGTTTTCCACTCTAGCTGGGGAGGACTCAGAGAAAATGCATTCTTTATATCTGGGTCCCAGATTTGTTGGCCACGGGCTACATTGTCAGACTTTTGTCCATAACAAGTTGTATGAATAAAATAGTCATGATAATTAGCAATAATAGTTTTCTAGCTTTCATAATACAGCTAATGGGTGGGCATTTGGTAAGGCAGTGTTTCATTGAACTTCTGAATTTAGGAAAACATAATCTCCTTGTAGGCCTGACTATGAAATGCACTTTTTAGATTCTTTCTCACCTAAAGAGTGGATTTAGAGGTTTTTGGGGACAGAAGGGTTTATTAGGATCATCTGATCTGTCATTCTGGTCTGCATAAAAAGGAGCTCATTGTTTAGCATTAAAAAAAAAGCTGATAATACTATAAATATTCACCGTGTGTCTAGCATTTTCTCTTTCTAATATCAAGTAGCAATAGCAGCTCTAACACAGCGAAACATTATTCTTGTTTTGTGGAAGGGAGACTGAGACATGGATAGGATTTGTGTTGTCACCTAAAGTTAAATAGTACCTATTTGCCATATCCATTTCAATGCCCAGTCTACTAAATCTCAGTGCCAATAAAATAGATGGATATTCACTAATCATCTCTATAGGAGATGATGATATAAGTGTCTGAGCAAATGACACAGTTGATGAGTCAAACACGTCTTTAAATTCCAGTGAGTGGACTGGAGAATGGACTTTTTAAGCCATCCTTTCTGCAGTTGTCTCCAAAGTGAAGCAGGTGGGTCTTCTTTAAAAAGAGCTGCGGGTACTCTGTAATGAAGAAAATAAATACTTATCTGTATTATGGAAGTGGATATCTAGGAAATGAAGGGGCTCCTGTTGGGGCAGAAGACCTTCTCCTTGAAACCCTAGCTAAGCCTAGATGCAAAGAAGCAGTTGTCAGGCAGCATCCTGGCAGTCAATCTCCTTCATGAATCCTGGTTTTCCTTACTGTCAGTCCCTGAATGAGTGTCGGCTATACATTAGTTTCCTTGTTCATTTCCCAGCCAGCCGTTCATAGATTGCTCTGGATTATGTAGCCATTCGTGACTGATTTGAAATCTCCATGAAATCAAATAACTTAAAATTTCATAACCAGAAATGACCATTACCTTCATTGGACTTCACCTGTCCATTGGGTTTGCTGAGGTTGGATCTGGTAAATCATGGGAGCTTGTCATCAGGAGCAGACTTTGGGTACAGAAAATCCTCAAGAGATCGAGAGATACAGAAGCCTCCAGACAATAAGCTGGAAGAAGCACATCCAGACAAGAGGCTTGTTTTCGTCTTTGTCCTGGGAAAGAGGAAGGGAGATGATGGCATGCACTTCATTTTGGGAAAAAAAAAAATGAAAAAGAAACAGCAACAAAAAACTTTCCAGAGTCCTTGGGCCACCAAGTACACCTGTATAAACCCAGAAGCAATAGGACCACACTGGGTGTGGTTTCATATATCAGACCTACCATCTGAATATGAACCTGATAAACCAATAGAACTTAGTAATAGCCTCAAGTATAAGAGATAAGTTGTTCTTGGCTTTAGGAGTTTGGGTGGTTTTAAGAGTTTGCCTGGTTTCACCTAGTTTCAGAGTTCTGCCAGTGCCCCGGGGTGAGGGTGAGGGCATGAGGGAACTTTACACCTTCAGAAGGGAAAGGTCAAATGGGTCTCTTCTTGCCAAATGGTTTGGAAAAACAGCTCACTTGAAAATGGTGGCATTATCCTAATACCTGAAATCAGGAAGCAACTCGGCAGCACCTTGCGGAAGAAATGAAAAGAAATAGTCTTCCAGAGGACAACAGCCTGAAACCCACATCAGGGAGC
>NW_010582218.1:224800-246173 GCF_000705375.1 Tinamus guttatus
CTTCTCCCTTCTGTTCGGGAAGGCCTGTTTCAAAGTGGGACAGGTTAACTAGGATTCACAGAAGGCCACAGAAGGATTCACATCATTTTTACTTTGCTAGTTAAATAGCTCTCTGAAGTCACCCTGGTATCACTACCCTTGGGCTATGGGAGCCCTGGGATTTCTACAAAAGGTAGTAAAGTCTAAAGATGCAGTGTGTAGTTTTTGCCTAAACTTCTTAGAGCTGGAGGGGAGAACACATATCTTCTGCAGCGAATTTTCTTGCTAGAGGGAGAATGAAAAGGGAACTATTTGCCAGGCTTGGCAGCAACGCAGGAATAAAGACAGCAGTCTAGGTGATAATTCTCATTCACTTAGCCTGATGTGCTACTGTGATCTTTTACAACCACTTCCCCTCACACATTCCCCCATTGTTTCTTTCCAATTTCTGGTGTCTACCTTTCACTAGAAGTGAAGGTTTAACAAATACATTCTATGTTGACCCATAAGCAAAGAAGTCAAGAATACAGAAGCAGTCCTTTTTTCACCAGATTGAGAAGGACCAAGATCCGTGTTCAGGTTTCCCTGTGTGTTAACTGGAGAGGGCAAATTCTGACTGTAGAGTTTTGTTTATTAATATGTCGCAAAAGAATTTTTTCAGCCTTCTCCAGTTTAGCCTTACTCATCCCCAGATCTCCTTTCAATGACAGGAAATTCCTGTCATTGTTAGTAAGATTTGCTTTTGAAAAGAATCATCTTATATTCTGTGTCTTCATTCAATCTGCTCAGTTTTAATAAGATGAGATATTCAATTAAGTTTGCCTTAATCTTCCTTTAGTCCTAAAATCACTGCATCACAACTTTTTTTGAGTTCATGTTCATTTCTTTCTGTCTTCCAAGCCATTTTTCCCTCTTTTGCATCAAGGCTTCCTCCTCTGTTCCTCACTTCCATTTTCCATGAGGCCTAGAAAGTATCTTCCATTAAAAAACTAAACTAAACTAAACTAAAAATAACTTTGTAATGCCATCATTTTAATACAAAAGTTTTAAGCATTTTTCAAATGATTTTGTTTTCAACTTGAACACTTCCAGTCAGGAAAATTGGTGGCCCTCTGTTGATGTAAATCAATTCTATGTTATATTATTAATCAATTTGTACTAAATAACCAAGAACTCGGGTTTTAGGAAAAAGTAGAGTGCATGGGATGATTATTTAGTGACTTGTCTGTATTATGATAAGATAAATAGCACTATTTCCTAAGAATGGCAAGAAGTTACAGGTTGATTTTGTTATTTTGTGACAGGTTGCTAAGGTAATTATGAAGGATATGATGTACGAAAATGCAAGATGAATGCTAACATAAGTGAGTTGAGACTCAGCTTACATATAAAACTGTTTTCAGTAACTCTCTATACCAGTTCCGAGTAAAACTGGCCCTGCTGCTTTCCTTGAATGATCATGTTTTTAGGTATTGTTGAATCTGTAACAAGGAGATTCCCCAAGACTGTGTGACCATCTGAAAACTCCTTATACAGAATTTTGCAGGCTGAAACCTATTTTATTGTTGAAATCAAGTTATATGCATATATTTAACGTAAAATACTGAGAAAGATAGTAAAACCATGTGTTTAAAGATTCCATTAGTAAAAAGTGCTTTTCCTTTCAAAATGAGAAAAAGGGCATCATTTTACGTTACAAGAAAGCTATTTCATATGTAAAGTCAGGCAAGCTGGAAATGTTCAGCCAATCCTGTTGCTTGATCGTCTGAACATCCCTAAGTACCTTATAATTTAGGTCTTAAGGTTTAATTAGTGGATTATAGTTTGGCCAAATGAACAGCATAGAGGTGCCAAAATATGAAAGCCTAAAAATAGTAGCCCATAAATCCTCCTGCTGTGGTGGTGCACATACGCGGCTATGCGGTATCTGATGGGTTGAAGATGCTGCCTGAGAACAGCATTAGGATGCTGAGCAGCAGAGGATCTCCACTCAACACATTTCGTAGGGCAGCAGACATTTATCATGTTTATTCTGTCGCTGTAACTCACAGCACCTTCACCAAACCCCCTCACGGAGCAAAAGGCGCAGAGAGAGAAGGGCAAAGGAGAGGAAGTGGACTGACATCAAAAGGGATATTTTAAGGAGATTTATACAAAAGGCAGTTTGAAACTATGTTGCTTCTTGAGAAAGAGAGAAGATGCAAATAAAAGAACCGTTAACTAGTTTTTATTTTATACCGTGTTTTGTGGCATAGTGTTTTTCTGAGGTGCTCTGTCAAAGTACCACTATCCAGTCCTTTTCAAATCAGTGAATATAGTATCTCCACCTGAAGAGAGGTAGATCATAAAACCATATACTGTATGTTCTTACAGCAATCAATTTGACAGAGCAGTAGCCTACACAAATGTTTTCTTTAGAAAAAGGATATAATAGAAGACTACCCAGTCGTTCCTGCTCTTGTCTGGCCTTGGCTCCACTTGAATAGTGCAGCCGAACCATAGTGCAATCCTCCTTGTGGCACAGGACAGCTCACAAAGTTGGCCCTAGGATCATCAGCTACAGCCACGCTCAGAGGAGTTCAGGAAAGAAAATCCTCTGCTATCACCCTGCTGTAAAGACAGAAAATAAATCATATCCGATCAGCTTAATTTACCTGGTTGACCATAGAGTTTTCCTCATAAAGTCTACCAGCTGGGCGTTCTTGCTGAGTGTGGAGTTTGTTTTGAATATGCAAAGGTGGTAGGAGAGAACCAGTAGTGGTATGCTCGGATGGGGTGTGAGGCTGTGCAGGATATGCCTGAGAGCCAGTGAGTCCAAGGTCGGAAACTGAAGGTTTGGACTTGTGTGAGGAACATGTGTGAGTAGTCTGTGCAGATTAAAGGCATAGCCTGTCCCTGTCAACACAATGAAGCTTGCTTTCCAAGGATGTCGTTACCTCTGGAAACAGAGGCAAGTACAGCTGCTTCCAAGCTGCTACAGAGTTATTAAAACCTTTTGAGAGGTGCTAAAGACTGAGCCATGTTCTCCACATGGTGCTGCAGTTCAGTCTGGACACGCCAGCCCCAGCTGCTTTGCACCATGCTCCATCATCCAGCAAACACCTGGATGAAAGCAGCTCTGCGTAAAATGGACAGATCAGTCTTCTGTTCCTGATTTTCTTGTACATATGCCCTATTTTCCACTGTCTTTTTAATACTCATTTCCTGTTTCCCTAAGTAAAAAAGAAAAAAAAAAGTATCTGTGAACCCATATTCTCAAGGACTCTTGTGAGCTGTATCAGGGAAATGACACATGCAGAAGTGGCATTACATTCAAAGAGTCACATGCAGGAGCATCATCCCAGAGAGGGGCTTGTATCTTCATTTAAAAAGTCTTTCACATAATCTGATTCAAGACTTCCCGGCAGTTATTGGCATCTGACAAAAGATTCCTGAGCTAAATAAATGAGTTCTCAGAACAATTTTCAGAGAGATTAGGCAGTCTCAATCTTTTTCTTAAGAAAACACTGCTTTTGGCTAATGTCTCAGAACCTATCTCACCGTGCTTGCAATAGAGGAAAGACAGTGAAGGATTAAGTGAGGTAAAGCACATGCATTCATCGGTGTTTAATAACAGATCAGGTCTGTCTGCTATACACAAAATGGAAAGTAAGGTGAGCGGATGCTTTGTCTGCCTGAAGAGCTCTCTGTTTCCTTGAATTTAAAGAGAAGAATAAATATTTCTTCTAATGCCTTGAATTAAGACAAAGTATAGTTGGTTCTTTCCAAAGAGGTTATTTTAGCTATAGGCTCCTACCTGCATAGGAGGAATAGGAGGAATATAATTATAGAAGAGACTTGCCAGCTATGCTTCCCTCAGTCATCTTTTTGCTTAAATGGAACGTAAAGAATTAACTAGAAAATAGCTAATGTATACATTATGTATACATTATGTGTATATTAATGTATAAACCTATAAACATGTATATAGGTATAAGAGAGAGATGGGTAAATTAGATCTAAAATGTTACTGTGTACTATCAATCAAAAATGTGGATTCAGAGCAACATTTCAGCAGGTGATCAATATGACCTATGCTTTAATGACATTTCATTCCAGAACCATGCTGGCTGAGCCCAGATATTTAAAAGCAAAATGAAATATTTCCTTTCTGCCTTTTTTTGTTTCACATTCCTAAATATATCTGCCTTGTGAAAATACAAGTAACTGAGATACAACATTTTACCTTTCAATTTAAAACAGGCAAGCTTCACAAAACAGAGAGTACATATTTCTCCTTTTAAAGGATTAATAAGGACATAAAACATAAAGGGGATAACATAAAAATACAGCATTTGCAGTTTGCTAGCACAACTAATAGATGAGCAACTATATTATTCCTAAAGGATGTGTTCAAATGGGGTGACTATAGCAGAGCAGCCCCTCAATGAGATGTAAGTCGTGCAGGCTTTGCAACTTTGGAGTTTCTTTATCTCCCACCCAGCAGGGTGGAGTTCCAGCTCCCGTGGAACTGGCTTCCAGTTTCTTTTCCCTTCTTGTGCCTCCTCAGGCTCCGCAGCACATGCAGAAGCGTGTTGTGATTGATCCAAGGGAGGCAGAATGCAGTGCCACATTGGAGCAGCTTGTGCCAGCTTTTAACTTCCTGCTCTTTCCTGTTCTCCAGACAGTTGCTTCCCTTCTTCCCAGCTGATTCTTTCATTTTCCTAACCACTTAAAAGGGCAAACAAAAAATAATGAAAATTTGAAACCACACATTCCACCATAATTCGCTGTTTGACTGGTAATTGCTGCCTGGCTCCGTGGAGATGCTCTGTAACTTTTAACTTTTTTAAGAACATTAGGTTAGCACCTCTGCTGTTATTAGTATCTCATCAAAAAGAGTATCAGAGCAATAGGAGGGAAGAAATGAGAGGAGATAGGAGGGGAAATGGAAATGAGAGGAAAGATGTCAGGGAATTGCTTGCAAGAATGAATTAGTCTTGATAAGACATTTTGTAATACTAATGACTCTTTGCAAGTTATCTGTCTACAATTTCTCTAAAATGCTTCAGAAAGGAGATACACTACGGCATAATGGACATTGCTGTGGAGATAGCCTTCCCCCATCCTGTTCCTTTTGTTTGTATGATGTTCAGGAAGGGTAAGAGGAAGGATTGGAGGAGAGGAAGTAGGTTAGTTCTCCTCCTAAATCCCACATCTCTCTCCCGTTCTGTGAGGCTCAAGAAATTCAGTCAGGTCATTTGTACTGGTGATAACATGGGGCTATCTCCTGAATTGTCAGTTTATATGAGAAAACATCAGAATTGTAGATAAGCATTGTAGAAGTCACCCAGTCAAAAGCTGGAGCTGAACTCTCAAAGCCTGAAGGGAAAAGAAAAAAAAATTCTGAAGGGTTGATAAACTCATGTAGTATATATGTATAGCGAGCAAGAATGAGAGTCACTGTATGATTTAAACAGTTCATTAACTGATACAGCATAGATACTACGAGTCCTAGGAAATTGAAGGAGGAAATTCTTTCCCTTGTGACTTGTAACTATCCCTTTTTTAAAAAAAGCAGCTTTTTCAAGTGCTACTGCCTGGCTCTTCCAAATTAGATTGGTAACAAATCCTTCCTGCTTCTAAATAAAGGAAGGTTGGAAGGCTTTTGAAAATGAAATGATACAATACAAAGGCTTAAAATAAACATTAAGGAAAACAATAAGGATTTCTCAGCACCAGGCTAAGCCTTGAGCTCCTCTGACATATTTTTCAGCTTCAGCAGTTTCCGTCCCATGGGTCAAATACTTGCAAGGCTGTGTGAGAAGCAGTAGTAGTGAATTGATCTGTCTAAAATAATGCTAAAGAAAAGGGGAGATGATTCTTAAGCTAGGTCCTACCTCAGTGCGGTTCCTTTGGCCCCACATGAGCCGTGGTGCCAGCACAGCAGCAGCAGCAGCAGCAGGAGGACAGCTCTTAGAAGAAGAAATGCCCGAGCCAGCACTATTCCCCTGGCAGACGTCCATGAAAGCACAGCCAACGGGCGTGATGTTCCACTAACCACTAATGTGGCAGAGATCTAACCCAGCAGGACAGGAAGGGAGCGAGCCTGCCAGGCTGCACTGCTTTGCCGTGCAAAGAGAGAGAAGTTGGAGCCAAGACAGGGATCCCACGGACGGGAGCTGGGGACAGGGGATGGGGATGGGAGGCGCAGGGGTTGCCAGCAGAGTCAAGGAAGGTGCAGGGAGCAGAACAGTGCCGTCAGAAGGAGCAAATGGCTGGATGAGCGCTGTCTAGCCTGGCAGCAGCTGCCGGGGTGGGTAGGGACACATTTCCCTGATGAAGCTGGATTAAAGAGTTTTGAAGCTCCCAGGGCTGTGCTTCACCCTCTGTGTAGGAAGGTCTTTGCAGGTGCTTGGAGACCCATGCTCCTCTCCAGAGCAGCACTGCAGTGATGCCAGCAGAATAAAAACAGTGTTTTGCAGGGTTGTTCTTAATCCCGGGCCCCAGCAGCCCTGCCAGCACTTGTTGTGCCACCGAACGAACAGGGACGGGCAGTCCAGAAAGGGGGAGAAGCTGCTCATTCCCATAGATGGGACACCTGAGACTTCCCATGTTTGCTTTGCCACAAAAGAAAACGTATAATGGAACTATATCTTAAATCCATTTATCATTCCGTCAGCCAAGGGGTCAAGTCAAAAGAAGCTCTGTGAACAGAGCTCAGCTAAGGTGAGTTCCAAAATTCCTGGTGCTGACACTGTGTCAAACTTAACCTGACACACTTTTTGTTTCATTGTAGTTTGTTTTGAGCAAATGCTAGCTCATAAGCAATTGTTGTGCTTTGCTGAAGCAACCGAACAATTGCTATGTGCTTTAGAAAATAAAGGAATTCTAGCAGAACTGTTGAATAAATCTGGAAATCCCAACTACTCAACTTGCACCAGAGCAATAAACTCTTCTGGCTGCATGCACTCCAGGCAAGCTTCAAGGCAAGGGGCTTTAAGAAGAAGAAGATATATATAAATGAGATCAGTGAACCAATTGCCCATTCATTTTGAGCTGGAAGAAGCTTATCTCCTCACAAAAGATGTTCAATATGGTGCCAGTCCAACTAAGAGTTGTACACAAAATGCCACCTCGCTGACCTCACTGGGCATCGTGATAGAAAACGAAGTCAAGCACTCGCATGAGTCACTGCAGGCCCAGCTCATGTGTCAGGATCCTGTATCTCTATCAGTAACAGATACTAAGATTGGAAGCTCTGCTGTCTAAGTTTGAAATTGAGTTCCAGACAGTAAAACATCAGTGCCAGGTTAAAACTGCTTCCCATAAAGCTTCTCTTCAGTGATGCTTCATTCTTTAAGAATAAAATAGAGTGCAAGTAAAAGGATTCCTGGCTTTACATACTGCATTTGTCAGATCGTGCTTTCCGAATGCTTTGTCTTTTTAACACAAGCGTTCTTCTTGTGCCAATGGTTTTCCAAGTCTTTCCAAATGCAGCTCCCTTTATGCACACCCCTAGGAATGCAACTCAAAGTCTGGAAATCAGTAACCTATGAGCTAGAACCCACAAAAATACTGGGAAGTATCTTGGTCCACATGAAACCTGGCTGGGTCCAACTTGCATCATAAATTACGTATCTATATTTCATCCTTTCATTCTGACCTAAATAACTTTTTTTTTTTTATTATTTAAAACAGGTAGGCAATTAACTTACTACACTGTCTGCCTTTTGAAACAATCTCTTTTATTCTTTGAAAAGATATATGGAGTAATTTATCCTGCACACAAGTCAATTTTGCTTAGGGTTCATTTCCTGAATTATGTCCACACATGTGAGTGACTAATGTTTGTCAGTTAAATTAAATAGTTTTAAATTGAAAAAATAAACATTTTTATGGCAAATTCACAGACATTTAGGGGATTTCACAGAGCCTTTAGGGGAGTTGGCCGTTGTATTACCTCATCTTGCTCTATGCTTCACAGATGGACTAATCTCCCTTAAAGGATGGCACAAGATAATAATGTCTCTCCTGCTGCAAGGGAGATTTGGGGTAGCCATCAGAGAGGAAGTTTCTAATGGATTAGATTCTGTGAGGAGATTATGGAGTCACCATTACTGGAGGTCTTTAGGAAAAGGCTAGGTGGAAATGACACGGTAGGAATGATACAGGTACAGCTGCTGCTGCCTGGAGGCACGTGCACATGCTCACCACCTTCGTTAGGCCTTGGCTCTCTGTCCATAAGCAGCGGTCATCGCAGGAGCTCTCCCGGCTTCTTCTCTGCAAGAGAGGCCACCACAATGTGCCTCAACAGGAGGCCTGGTCCCATTTGGGACCTCTCTAAGACTGGAGAAGGACTGCGTGGGGAGCTGCCACAGCAATTGAGCCATACTGAACTGCCTATGCATATCTTTTTCTATCATACTGGTCTTCTGGTGGGGAGGGAGGATTTGTTTTCCAACTTGGTGAACCATTGTCATGTATGTTTAGTAAAAATACTGAATTTTGCATGAGACTGCCATTGGTAAGTGTAGAGGTAGTAGTGGTCTTTGCTCCAGCAAGGGCCCACTGAGCCTACAGGCTCATGTACTGATAAAACAATTGCATCTCACTGAAATCAAGGGTATTTTAAGAGAACCTGCAACCTCTCTTAACTAGAAGCTGTGCATGATGAGATAGATGTGCTATGGGATGAGAGACAAAGCTGTTTCCAAGCAATTTGCAGCAGGATGTTTGATTAGGATGAAAGTGCAGGTACTTCCAGGGAAGAACTGCAGTTAGTTAGTTGGTTATTTTTTTAAAAATTGCTATAATAATAGCCTTAAAAAAACCCTCCATTTAGCTCTGCAGGCGGTAAGAGGAGAATGGACCATTGAGTGAACAGGCATGAAAATGCCAGTTTTTGTCAATAAAGTACCTTTAGAAACTGCTCTACCAGACAGGCTATTGCTGATTAAAAGGGGAAGTGAGATGCTACTATCTGGCCTTGTAATTTGGAGGCACAATAGATTACTGCAACTACAGGAAAGAGATAATGACTCACACTCATGAAGTCAGATATTAGTACGTGCCTCAAAATCACTTGCTCAAAAAGCCTGACAGAGAAGGGGAAAATGTAAAGAATAAAACAAGAAATCAGATAAACAATTAATATACTTAATACAGCTCTACTACGTGGCCATTTTGTGCCACCTTCTTTCAGGACATTACTTAAAGTGAGTAAAAGTAGCAAAATCTGTCCCACTATGTTTTAGAAAGTTCTTCTGAAGCTATATTCTAATGTGCTTGCTTTCCTAAAATCAGACCAAAGTCAATTTGTGTACTGTAAAGCGACTGAGTTTCAGAGAAAGCCTAAGAGAATATGTTTCTTCATCACTTTTGTGCATTAGTATGTTATGGCTCTGTTAGTTTGACTCCAGTAAGATAACTTCTGTGCATTTGTATGTTATGGCTCTGTTTGTTAGTTTGACTCCAGTAAGATAACTTGAGGAGTATTCAGCTATTCAAAATAGGTATAAGTCTGTAAAAACATGTTCTCTTACAAAAAAATCCATGCTTGAGCCAGCTTACATTGCTTTACTTTTTTACTTTGTTAATTCAAATGACTGCTAAAATAAATATTAAGGAAGAATTCATTAATATTAAAATGTTATAATGTTTAAAATAAGTGTTATGATGTAAGTAAGTACTAAGAAATACTAAGAAAATGCTTAAATAGATATAAAATAAAATATTAAGAAAATATTAAGAAAATAAATATTAAGGAAAATAAATATTAAGGAAGAATTCCTTCTTTAATAAAGGAAGTAAAGACTAAGACATCCAAAATAGTAAGGTCATCTTTACCACTATTAGCAGGATGTTTTAAGGTTTGTTTTCCCCATTGTAACGTTCATTAAGAAATGTCAATATGTCCCTTATTCTAAAACACATTTATTTTCGTGTTTCTCTGCTATAACTTGTAATTTGGCTAGAAATAGTAAACGATGTTAATATATAATGAAAAAAAGGCAGGTCCAAGCTTAGAAATATTTTTCTCTGTCACTAGATGTGGAAAAAAATGTTTCTCTGTTTCTTTTAAGCGCAGTGTTTGTGAAGTTTGTGCTTTTTAAATGAAAAGGGAACAAGAGGAATTCTACTTCAGGCTAACAAACTGTGCAGAGCAGAGCAAATTGAGATGCATTCTGGGTGCTTATCTGGGTAATAGCAGGAGCTGATTCAGGTCCAGACTGCTTTCCACTTCTTTATGGTGGATATAGCCTTAATCCGTGAATAATGTCATGATTTCAATACTCAGTGAGGTCAATTATTACTGAGAAAATGGTACCAAATGGGTACCCGTAGGCTGCTCTTTAAATATCAAGTGAGGGAATAAATGGTAGTAAAGAAAACAGAGGTCCTGACAGTAGGTCAGGAAGATGTGGAAAAACGCTATTAAGAACATGAGGCATTGGAGTCGGCTGCCCAGAGAAGTTGGCAGCCAACTGCCAGCTGGAATTTGACCAAGGTGAGAGTGTGCAAAGCTGTGAGGAAGCTGGTGTGACCTCAGAGCTCACCCTGTGTGAGGGGGATGTTTGAGATGTTGGACTGAGGACCTCCTGAGGTCCCTTCCAGCCTGAATGAGTCCATCATCTGTGATGCTCTGGCACAGCATTTAGATTACAAGAAAGTGCAATGGCAGAGGATTGGTGAGCAGGCCTGAAAGAGAACATGAAGACTGATGTCCTGTCCGCTTCTGGTCACACTGGTCACGGTCTCTTCTTAAAGCCAACTGTAAACTCGATACTGCACTGCTTTTTGCCAGAGCAGCATGTATCAGTGAGTGGCCCACAGCCTCTTAACCAAGGGCATTATTTTACAAAAGATGTTTTGTGATCAACGTTGCTATGCTGATTTAGATTAGTTGGTGTTCTGTGAAGGGACAAATGTCAGAAGTGATGGACCACAGAACAAATTCTATAATAAAAGAATTAAATTAAAATCATGACAGCAGGTAAGAGAGATTCAAGGTGTAGAGAAAGGCAAAGCAAAAGGAATGTGGAAATCGATGGTTCAGTTATCTTCAAAGGGAGAGAGCGGTAATGTACCACAGCTCTTTTCAGGAATGCAAAGTAGGCCAAAGACTAAAGCAAAGGAGTGACTGAAAATGCTAAAAGGAAGAACCTCTTATGTACCTCTTAGTCAGCAACTTCAGTGAAGGTAAATAAGCCTAGGAATGAAGCTAGAAGGAAGGAATCAAGGCAGCAGAGAGAAGAAACAAGTAACAGCTTTGAACACCCGCCTTAATTCACACCTGAACAGTAACCAGGTGCTACTGCTTAGTGTCCTGAAACCTTCCAGATACCCAGGGCTCATAGTTGTCTGTCTAATCATTGCCTATTCATATTACATCTTACATCCCAGGAAAACATAAATTGAGAGGAAAGGGGTTCCTCCTACATTTCTCAGTATATTCAGTTTTAAAAGATTAGGAATTTAAAATTATGAAGGAGATCATGTTCATATTTTCAGCCTGTGTCATACAAGAGGGCAAGTTTCAAGAACATTTATTCTTGTGCTCCTGAAGATCTGCAAGGACTAGTGCTTTCTCAGCAGCCTGTTTATCAGTCTGGAAAGTTTTGAAAATGCCAATTAGTGATTGCAGGGCTGGAAACCACTTGACCTTACTGATATCTGTGGACTCCTCACCAGAGAAAGAACTGTTCATAGTGCGTAAGGGTAGTAGGATCTGACCTTGGCTGGATTTTATAATCCAGCAACAGAGAGAAAAGGCCAATAGTGACAGAAATGTCTGAAGATTTCAGTTTCACTCAGAGAAAGCTCTTAAAATGCATGCTGAGAATTATCCATGAATCGTCTCTTTGATGTAAACAAAATTGCACATCTGCTTAAACTTTACCTTAGAAGAACTGGATCAGGTCAGCATGATTTCCTGTGGAGAGCATAGATATAGCCATATGTTTAAAAGTTTCTGTTCAGGAGAAAGATTAAAATGTTGGCATAGAACATCAACTTCAAATATTTCTGTGTTATGGAGTAGTCTGAGACTTGTTTTTAAGCTAGTCTTAGAATGACACTTTGCAAGAGATCATTCTCTTCTTGGACATTGGGATACAAAGCTGCTAGTGACCCAAGTATTTTATAGAACGAAAGCAAGCAAGGGGTTATCTTCAAGATGCTCAAGGGCTGAGATATCTGCCTGAGCAGCTTATGCTCAGATGTGTCAAAAATAAAAACAAACATCTTGAAACATCCAGAAGAAATAGCAAGATGAATCATTTCATTCAATAGGGACCTACCTTAGGAAGAAATATTTCGTAGTATTAAAGTACACCAAGGAATGTTTTATTGGTCCATTAATGCACATAATATGAGCATTACAGAGAACAGAGCTGATACAGAGGTGAATGAATTTCAGTGATGGGTGAAATGGTCCCTCTGTATGTAATCTCTGCAGTCTTCTGAGATATTTCTGGGTGAAAGCAGGAGATAAATATTGTTAACATTTGTTGCCTTTTGGGAAAATACAGTGATGCATTTTCTGCTCCATGTGAAGTCATCTTCATTTGTGTTCTGATACACTGTTTGCAAAGTGTCAGGGCAAGAGTATCTTAAGAAATTTCTATCCTTGAAGAAATTTTAAAAAATAAGATCAGAAAGTAGTGTGCTAAAACCCACATATATAAAAGTGAGGGAAATATCAAGTAAAACTGTTTTGTAACTCTGCTTAGGAGTTTAGAAGATGCCTGTTATTGAAATGCAAATGGGAAGATGTTTGACAGGAGCTGGTAATGAGCATATCTTGTTTATTTTTAACTGCAAACTGCAGATGGCTGGGAGGTCTATGTACCACTTCTAAGGGTCTGCAAACAGTAAGAAAAACAGGTGTATTATTAGTAATCTTAAATCCATGATAACACAGTCAATTCTTCCACTGGAAACTTTTACAAGTGAAAACAGGTTGAACTGCCACTGTGGTCTAACATGATGAGAATTCACACAGTGCATTCTCCATAAATCCACACCTTACATGTTAGCATGAACAGTTAGCCAATATTCAAGGTCTTGCTGAGTTCTTTCTGGAGAAATTGATGATGTAGTCAAGTATTTCTTGCATGTAATCCTTCTTCTTTATAAAGAATATATACAATGTTTTGTTTCCCTCAACACAATACAAACAAACAGAAAGCATTTCTCTTTTAACAGTCCAAGCTGGCTCACTTTTCTGGCTCCCTCTCTATGCCTTTGTACCAGTGCATCCTGAATTTTCTCCTTGTTTTCATGGCTATTTCTACTTGTTTGGCTTCTCATTTGGTTGTTTCTTTCCAATAGATGGAATTCAGAATTGTATTTGTGGCAATGCAGATAGACATCCCCCAAAATTCCTCTGACTCTGTAGTTCAACTTCTACTCATCCTGCTCTGGATGATTTTCTACTGTTTCATCTATCTATGCCATATGAGGTGCTTTTTTTTTTATGGTGATTAGCACACTCATTAACCTCTGGGATGCTCCATGACCCTCTCTGCATATCAGCAGACATAGATGCTGGTAGCTACCAGCCTTCCTTAGGTGGACTGCAGCTTGGTGTCCGTGAGCTCCTGCCAGTGAGTTGAATGCAAAGCTGCTTTGTGGCAGAAATGTAACAGTACTTTCGGAAGTACTGAAGAAGTACTGAACTTTCCAAAAATGTTTATTCAGGCTTGTGCTACAATTTCAAGCATGGTAATGGACAGCTTGAAGAGGATGACTTGCTTTAGATCCGTTCCATTTTGTTGGATGATGTGAAATTTTCTCAAAGAGGGCTATTTCTTGTGTTCACCATCACATCAGGGCAGACTTTGTAACAGCTGTTCCAGAGAGGTTTTGGGGGTCGGGTGGCATCACATCTGAATTCCATGTCCCCATCACCCCAACATTTTCATTTGCTGAAACTGGTAGGGTAGAGTGGAACTTCTGATGTTTGGAAGTGCAAGCCTGAATGCCAGGCAACAAAGTGATATTTCTTCTAGACAGGGGAGGAGATAATCATAATAAATCAACCTAAAAATAACATACATTTAGCTGGTACTTTTCTTTGGGACACCATCGAGAATGCAGGAACTACAGACAATACAGCAGGGGTAAGGAGAAGCTGAGAATGCCAATGTTAACTCCATAGGTAACCAGCTTGCCAGGTTGCTTGCATGCAGTCAGTTAGCATGTAGTTAGATGCCAAATCAAGAAGCTAAGACCCAACACGTCCATGCCTCAGAGCAGGGGCTGGTGCTCTGGGTCTCTGTGTGGAAGAGCTTTTCCTGTGCAAACTGAAAAGAAGATGAAGTTAGGCTCTCTGAACACCAAGCCCATCATGAACGCTTCTTGCTTAGCTATGACAAGAGTCATCTTCCAGAAGCCCAGCACAAAAGTCTGGTGTCTAGAAACCAAACAGAGGCCAAGGTGAAGCTCTGTCTGTCTGTCTGTCTGTCTTTATGAAGATACATTATTGTTCTCAAGAGTGGAGAACTGAGCAACTCATGAGCTCTGAAGTCTCGAGGGGACTTTGCCATCACCTTGCATGTGAATAATACTGACATTTTCACAGTCATGGAAGAGAGGCAAAGAAGCAAGCACTTCTTTTTAGAAAGTAATATTTTTAGTCCTGGTGTTTTGGCCTGAATCAGAAAGAGCCTGGCTAAACTGGAATTTACTCTAAGCACCTTTACTGCATCTAGACTCAGAACAGAAAGCAGGAGTATTTTAGGCCTGTCCAGAATGGCATGCCTACCTGGAGAAAAACCCATCTGGCCAGAAACTTGACTTGGTTTTCTTAGAAAGTAATACAAGTAAAATTACAAAAGAACACACTACTGTTAGATTGCACTGTTCATCTTCATCCAAAGCCTTATTTTATCAGTAATGCCATTACAAAATCACTTATTTTGTACTTATAGCACTGAGGTAGTTAGACAAGCAATGACATGTTTGAGGCCATCTGACAGGAAGCATTTGCTATGCAAGAGCCCAACTTCTCTGCATCTTCTGAGACCAAAAGTGACAAGTGTGAACCGATTTACACAAAGGACTAAACCATCAGTCCCAGAACAGGGTATTGTGGGGAAAACTTTGCTGCTCTGCGGCCCAGGAGAGGCAAATGAACAGAGCATAGCAGTGAAACTGAGCCAGCAACATGCAGATGTCATCAGGACACCCACATAAATAAAGCAGAAACAGAGAACAAAGGTTTCTTGTGAATAATCTGACTTGAACATAAATCTGTTTCTTCTCTGGACATTTTTCTGAGGAGTCTGGGCAAAGGAGAGCTTAGCTTTATCCTTTTCAGTTGCAAGCAGATTGTTCAGAAAACAGTCATCTTTCTGAGTGAGATATGCAAAACCCTGTCCCATTTGGAGTACATTGTTAATTTTAGAAACTTGCAAACTTAGAAACAGCTAAAGCCTGCTGCTGCCACTGATGTAAGACACTATTTGATTTCATTCAGGGGACGAGAGGGAGAAAGAGAACAGAAAAGCTGAAAAACATGATCTCTAGTTAGATAGTTCAAAGACAGTTATTTCTCAACAGAAAGGCAAATGATCATTTAGCTTGGAATCCAAGCCAGAAAAAGCTTTGTAATAAGAAAAACTAGGGTTTCATTACATGCTGCAAACCATATTGGAATTTTAAAGGGAAAATACCCTCTTTTTGCTAATATTTTGCTAGTGTCCTGCAGTTGTGCTGTAACTGCTGATGTCAGGGCTACACAGATTAATTTGCTAAATAATAATTATTGCTTTGATTTTTTTTTCAAATAAATGTGTCATACACAGACGTGGGTAATGGAAAAAATTAAAACCTGCAAAACTACTCTGCCAAGCTTTAATCCAAAGTAACAGCTCTGAATTCAAACACTAAAGACCTTGTGGCAAGTAAGTGTAGATCACATGCCCAGGAAAGCATGCTGAGGAACATAAGAAATTTAAAACAGAATTATTACAGCACCAAGATACTTAGTTTGTCAGACAGATCAAATGCTTGCTGAGATTTGTGCAAAAACAAATCAAGAAACAGGTGACTTCTTTTATGGTGCCAGTTGTTTTACAAGAAGGTCGGAGCTCTTCAGAGCAGATTCCCTAAATGTACTTGAGATAGCAGTTTGACAGCTGCATGAAAACAGCAAATGCATCATGCTGACTGGAGATCAGTAGGTTTCTGAAGGCTTTTGGTTTTCTTGATTTGCACAGTACAAGGAACGAAGAGCTAAGTTTGCCACCTGAGTTTTCAGCTGCCTGTGTCGTAGCACTGTTCCTCTTGAGCTTCAGAAATCTTCAGAGACCGAGAAGCGGGAGCCCGCGCTGTAGGAAAGGCATGAGCTCCGAGGTGGCAGCTGCCAGCAAAAGGCTAATAGCTTTTTTCAAGCAAAGGAAAGCCTCTGAAGTTTCTTATCTGAAAGCCGTAACTGAAACTACCCATAATGAAGCCCATACCCATGATTTTGTGGAAGAAAAGCCTACAGTTAGCTGAGTTCTGTCTCAGCAGCACAGTCAGCCGTCAGGGACATGTGCCTGTGCCTTCACCCCTGCAAATCACAGTGCAGCTTCAACTGCTGCTTTGCGTGGCCTTGTAGCAGCGTGTACAGAAACGGCCGAGATGGGGGATGATGCCTCAGCCCTCTTCAGCTTCATACACCAGCTTTCCCTTTAGTTGTCAGTGTGCATAACTGAAAAAAAAATGTCTCTAAAGGAAGGAAAAATTAAATAAAAAGACTCGTACAGCTTATGGAGTTGCAATAATACTGATGGCATAATGCTATTCCTGCACATCTGTATGTTTCAGTATATCAAGGCCTTTCTCCAGGGTGTGTTATAAAACCACCCAAAGACATTATAAGAATAGCTGTCTAGCTCTGATTCTTAATGGCTCTGGGTGAATGCTTCTCTTCAGGAAAGGATTTTAAAGCAAAACATTTTTATTTCCTCAAGGCATCTCACTACACCTAAGAGCCATTCACAGCCTGGGAATGTGCTTTTTTGGGAAACACAATTTAACACTAAAAAGCACCTGTGCTTCCCTTCCTTAATTTAGTTTCCTCTCTCCAGCTGTGCTTGTTCCTCATGTTTAGTCATTCAGCAACTGGAGCTGGTTCTTGTAGGGACTGGGTTTCACTTTTTGTTTGTTTTTAATATGGTTATGTCAGATGTGTGAACAGTCTCCTTATAAATAATGCTTTCTGTAATTTGCAAACAGTCAGAGGGTGTAATCCTGCCAATAGCTGGAAAACCTCATTTCTTGTTAAAAGAGATGGTGTTTTTGCATAAGTAGCTTTTGAAACACAGGCAATCATTTAATGCTTATTATGTGAAAAAAAGTGTTTCTTTTTGAGATCCAAAATATATTCCTACAAAACCAAATTCAAATCCCAAGTTTTACAGACACCTTGACTACTAAAGAATATGTTAAATTCATGTTTATGTATTCAAAATGGCATCTAAAGGGAGACTGCTAGCAACTTGAAGGAGCTTTGGGGCTTGTGAAGGCCTCTTTTGCTTGATATTTTTCTGCCTTTCTGCTGATTATTTAAAACTTTGATCACAGTAGGCCTTAAAAGCACTGCGGTGAACTATCTAAAAGAGAATGAAAAGCTGAGACAGTCTTTCCAGTCCAGACAGGAAAGTTCTGAGCAGTTTCTGAGCCTTTCACTTTTTTTCTTTTTTCTTTTTTTTTATATCTATTTACATATTATGGATCTGTAGAAGAGGCTGCTTTTCACTATTTTTTGCAACTTGTTTTTCACTTCTTTTCTATACGTCATCTTGTTTTTCCATATTGTGCACCTCTTGCTGAACCTTCATGCCTAGTGTCTTTTTGAGACTGAATTTTCTGCTGCCAGTACATTAAATTAACACGTTGGTAGCTTTTATGCTGCAGGTTGGGGTTTTGAATTTGAGAGCTTTTAATTGCTTGTTTGTTTTCCTCTGGGGCTTTCAAGTCTTGTTTCCTGCTGCTTCCGTCAGGTTTTAGGCAAAGTCTCTTGGAGCCAATACTTTATAGGAGGTAATGCTCATCAGTTAGAATGAAGATGACATAACACAGATCTCCATCAAATTTCTTGATCCAAAATCTTTATAGACTTGGTAGTGCAAATAAAATGGAAGGAAAGGCTATGGCAGGCATTGGGGAGCAAAACAAGCTTTCATCACAGAAGAAATGCTCTTAAGTGAGTATTGATGAGAGCTGTTGACAGAGGTGGGAGCAGCAGCTCACACAGAAAGAGAGGCAACAAGTTCTTAGCATTGCAAACTTCTCCCCACAAAAAATGGAGTTTTGGTAATACATGGCTTTCTCAAAGCAGTACTGCAGGGAGCTGTGGCCCTTGCAGGTGGAGGACTGGGGACTTTTTGGGTGTTGGTGATGCTGAAGGCAGGGAAAGCTGGGGAAAAGAAATCAGAGTCTCGGCTTGAGAGGAAACGGAGAATTTCTTGAACCATGGCGCCTACCTGCGACGCTTAGCTACCTGCTGTTTGTTTTTCCTACTCTGTTCAAATAACCTGCACTTTGTGCTTATTTTCTGTAAATAAACAAGATTGCACCAAATAATATACCTGGCTTGGGTAACCTATTTTTCATCTTAACGGAAGGAACTTTCTCAGGCCATATTGGCTAACTGCCTGAACAAAGTGGATAATAACATGAACTTTGCAGTGCAAATTTAAAGGAAGAGATAAAGCTGATTTGAAAAATATGGTAGATGATACCTGAACATCTGATCTCTGCACTCCCATGGCTGTAAAAACTGATCCTGTACCAAGCTGGCCATTTAATAGTTCTGAACAATATAGTCTTTATATTAACAGAAAACAAAAAAGTCAGAGACGTATCTTAAGATCTGACTTTCTATCCTAAAGAAGCTGTAACTGGCAATAGGTATATGGAAAAAGTATATTCGGGACATTGGATTGATGCAGTTTAAAGCTGACTAAACATACTATTATTGCATCTCTGTATACGTTTAACAATGCATTGTTGTAAATAATTACATGCAAAGAGTAGTTACATGCAAAGTTATTAATATTGCATTTTGTCAGACAAAACTGGATTCTTGTACTTTCAGAAACCGTGTTGTACTATTTTTGTCCTTAAGCAGTGAATGTAAGACAAACTGCTTAGTGGAGACCAGG
This sequence comes from Tinamus guttatus, assembly GCF_000705375.1. The sequence continues at coordinate 243,919 of NW_010582218.1, forward strand.
CTGACTTTGGAAGGTGCGAATGCCTTCCCATCCTGTCGATTTCCATGTGGCAAAACATGTGCTTAAAGTCCTGTGTCGAGGAGTGCTGATTGAAAATCACCATTTTTATTCCTAAATTCAGGAATTTTGAAAATAAAAAGACATTTAATTCTGTGTTAATTAGTGTCACATTCTCATGAATGAAAAAGCTTTGTTTTCTTTAAAAATGCTGTAATAGAAGTTTGAAAAAAACAATGTGAATAATCAGGTAGGACTAACTGAATGACTCTTCTTGGTGTTGGTGTTTTGGGTTTTTTTTTAAACACAATTTCATTCCAAAGCCTTGCATTTTCTCACAAAGATGATAATCTCCAAAGAAACTGTATTTTCCAGTAGAAAAATGTTGTGGCACTGTGATATTTTTAAAACCTGCAATAAAAAAATCAATTTATTTCCTGATGGTTCCATAGAGACTGCTACCTTCTACTCTGTTTCAATCCAGTCTGTCCCTTTGAATTGAGAATAAGTCAATATGTCAAGTAATTATTTACCCATTCACATTAGCAAGAAATGATGGGCCTTGCAGTTGCTCTAGGCAAGTGAATTGCCCATCTCCACTCTCACTGTTTTTTTTAATATGACAATATTAATATTTAATAGCTATGAATGCAGATAATAGAAGATGCTAGTGTTGTGATTTATTGTAGGGGCAAGCGAGGACTGGGAAGTGAAAATATTCACTGACAAAGCAAAGAAACTTTCGCATCATTGGTTTGCATTGCAGCTTTGTGTGAGGGCAAAAAAAGAGTGGGCAAGTGTTTCAGGATTTGGTCTTTTGCAAGATCCTATTACTGCTGCTTAAACTAGAAGATAATCATTTCCCCTGCTGAGTATTATTATTAAAAAAAAATCCTTACTTTTTTTTTTAACTATATGAAACTCTGTATACATATATTCTTACTCCTGCTTTCATTTTAGGCAGAGAAGTAATTCATTTTCATTAAAGCCCCAATTATTTTGTTCCTTTGCATTACTGTGCTACATATTATTGCTGGAAGCAATTAGTAACAACTGAAGAAGTCACTTTGTTCTGAAAAGAAACAAATTAGTTACCAACTACATATCTCATTAAAAATCTAATGGGTGTAATCTCAGAAGCCAATTTTAAAGGTATGGTGCAGTATTTCAGTAGCTACCTCTTGCAGTTCTGTTAGATGTTTGTGTTCTGGTCAAGATATGTACAGAAACCTGACTTCCAAGAACACAAATCTAGCCTTAAAGTTAGTTCTCTCTCCCATGCAAGATGTTAAGAGCTTGTATTTCTCTGTGTAATTTACTCTGCGGCGTGAGGGTCAAGTGTCTGCACTTTGGGCATGTGGCCTGGGAAACTCCGTGGCTTTTTAGGGTCTCAGTGTGATGACGGCCCATAAAGCAGCATTGCAGGCATTTTTGTAACTGTGTTGGTTATGATTTCCAGGATCTGGACCAAAAAAAAAAAAGCCATTTCATAACACTAAACAACACCCACAAGTGGCTCATGAGGGCCACTGCCCAATGTTTAAAAGAGAACAAATGCATCTATGTCCTGACTCCACCTACAAGGACCAAATGCCTTCAGATACTCAGAGAGAGATACTGTGCTCTAATTATTTTCAAGTTTTTTCTCTTATTTTTCACAGTCACTTTCTAAGGGGGCTAGCTTACGTAATTCAATTTGTCAGAAGACTAATGTTATGTTAATTTTAGCCTACGATTAAGAATTAAGAATTTAATTTCAGATCTTCGGATTTTTCAGATTCATATAGCTACATGAGGGACGCAACTAGTTAAAATATGTTCATTTGTGCACAGCAAATGATTATTGGTTAATAAATAAATTTTGACACTGAATAGCTTGAAAACAGAGTCTTCTAAGATACACTGCTGTGGCTGTAAGTGTCAGGTGAAGGTTATTTTTAGATTTGTGAAAAGTTTTGCCCTATAGAACTATATTTAATCAGCCAGTACTGATTGGATTAAGCAACCATTTACTGAGAATAAAATGCAGAACTGAAATATTGCCTAAGTCAAGAAGGATGGAGTACTTCCTTTCTCTTTTATGTCACAGGCTGAGTTATAAAGATCCAAACAAAATACTCCATAGTCACAAAAACAGAACACTTCTGTGAAGTCACTTGACTGTGCAGTGTTTTTTTTTTTTTTTGTCATTTTATTTTCCTCTTCCAGACTTTCTGCTTCACTGAGAATTTAGAAAAGACTCCATACGCTGAGCAGGA
>NW_010582218.1:251690-290097 GCF_000705375.1 Tinamus guttatus
ACTCCTTTTGAAAAACTATCCATTTACTTCTTGCTAGCAGAGACTCCCGCTGTGTATAACTGTTCAGTAGGCACTAAAATTTTTACATAAATGAAATATACAGCTGATAGTCTGACCTGTGTTATTTTATGTCCATTCAAGTTCTGACTGCTGGATGACTGAAGGAAAAGTTTCTCACCAGAAACAGTTGGAAAACATGAGAGAATGCATCCAGAAATAATCTTCCAAGGGCGGGGGAAGATATACTTGTTTTTATTTTCCTCTACATCGACTCTATCCGTGCAGCTTTTAATTTAATTTTATTTTACTTTTAATTGCTAATTTTAATCCTGCTCATAAGTGGAAGGCTAAGGCTTTTAGCTCATTTTAGGGAATATTCAATGGACCTGTGAAAACATGGACATTTAAATACATGAGCTTTAAACAGGTCTCTGTTTAAAATTTAGTGAATTTGGTATTTAAAATTTGGCGAAGAGTAGCTAAGTATTTTAGACTGAGTAACTTCTAATATTCACTATAGTAAATTGTGATTCTTTCTCAATGAGTATTTTTTTTCCTTTTTAAGTAGTATTTTACTGATGTAGTTTAAGATAAAATTCTAAAAGGACAGCCTAGTTTACATAATGAATTATACCTGTTAAAATTCCGTTCTAAAATTTTAGGACACTGAACTTTATTAATATTAAAATAAAAATAAAATCTAGTGTGTGGTCCCTATTGAATAGGAGGGTCAGAACATTCATACCCAAAGAATTCAGAAAAGACTTAAAAATCTTTTACTCTCCTAAATACATTTGAGATACAAGTCAAACTTGCAGACTAGACATCTTAGAAGTTTCTAATTTGAGACTAAATTACAAAAAAGAATCAGACACCTCAGACTGAGAAAAGGATTATAAGAAAGACCTTTTCTTGTACATAAAAATAAATGAGAATTTGTAAAGTTAAAGATGGTGACCAAAGCAGGCTTCAGGTTTTGAGGCGAACAAGAAATTAATGCATAAGATAAGCAAATCTTAAGACTTCTGTGAATACTAAGAAAAGGAACAAGATCAAAGTTTTGTTTATAGAAAGGAGGATGCAGAGTCGCAAAGGATATAGAAGAATCATAGGATCTAAGCAGCATCTAGCTTTTGGACAGCATTTGGAAGAAGCAAAAACATCTTTTTGAAAAACTTAAAAGAAAAATGACTGAATGCATTTAAAAACTAAACTAATGACACAATCTCAGGCAATGAATAATAGGAGTTCTGGGGTAAATTCATCCAAAAATTATATCTAGTGATTGCAACACTAGCTGAAATACAGCTTATGAAGATTTTACTTGTAAAGTGAATGCTAGGGCTCAAGCTTATATACTAGTTGCAGCAAAAGTTTTGGAGAAAAGCTGGTTGATCTGAAAATAAGGAAAATTCAAAGAAGAGAGCAAGAAAATAATTGCTGGTGAAGTCTGAAGATAGAAATCAATAATTTAAATTTTATGGAACCTTGCATAAAGCTAGGTGCCAATTTTCGATCTTAAGGTATGAAACACCAGATCCTCTGAAAGAGGATGTCTTAGAATGGATGTCTTCATGCTGTCTTTGAAGCACAGGAAAAGACGAACACAAACACAGGAATGTAGAGACAGCATAAAATAAGCAAACATGCCGGTGATAGACAAGTAAAGAATACATATCTTCAAGTTTGGATTTGTAAGAAATCATGATATCTTAGATCCATGGTCCAATGCTGACAGAAGTTGTTTGTATGTGCTGAAGAAAACTCTTATATTACAGCCATGCAAAATTTGACTTGTAGAGGCAAAATCCAAGAGATAATATCCATGTTTGTTAAATAAAACTTATGAAATTCTGTTCTGCCATGTAAAAGACTACAGAAATACTACAATTCAATTGTCATGAGACAAAATGGTTTTTGGAGGAATATGATCTGAAGTATATTACTTGAGGTCCATGGTATCTGTAATTCAAGGGTTTGCATAGATACTGCTGTAGAAATCAGCAAAATAGTGCTAAAAAAAAAAGGAGAAAAGAAAAAAAGAAGAATCAAATCCTTGTTTGGCATTACTAAATTTCAGGATAGCATCCCTGAAATTTGAATCTGAAATTTCACCATCTGAAGTGTGTTTTCACAGAAACTTTGAACCAGACAGCCTGTTTGTATTGCCACTGATTTTAAACTTATAGGTAAGCTAGAAAAAGAAAAAAGGAAGCAGGAAGTGTACTTGTGGAAATGATGCTATCACACAGCCCATACATTTACAAGATAATAAACATAAATAAAAGACAAGCATGAGCAAATAAGACATTAATCTTTAGTGAAGGTGCTCCAATAAGGTTGTTACTGAAACTACAGGAGAAATTATAAATGCATCATCTGTTTAAAATTCACATGGCTGAATGCAGAATGAAAATTTAACTCAGATTATGCAAAACTGGTCCTGGTCCCTCTGCTTCCTCCTTTTCAGTCTTTCACTACTCATTTTCCTAAGTCCCAATTCAGCAAAGCACATGCTGAGTTTTAGCCAGGTGTTGAAGACCTTTTGAAATCCCATTACAATTGAATGTGTGACTCAGGGTTTTCAACAAGGTAGTGGCAGTTATTGAGAAGTGCATGCTCATGAACCTTGATGCATCACAGTCATATTTTGGGTATGTTTGTGTTTGTGCAGAGGTTTTACAAGGATAAAGATTCATATGTGTTGTTGCCTCATTTCTAAACAGGAGCTTTCTGGAGAATGTGCAGAGAATGACTGAATCTCATGAACTTGGATATACAGGGTTCCTGTGGGCTCTCAACATCCTGCCTCAGCCTCAGGGAGTCTTCATGGACGATTGGCAAAGCCTGGGATTTCTGGTGAAATCCACTGTGAATTGGAAATCCTCATGGAGTGGTTCCTTTCTAGTGGTAGGTAGGAGAAGGCAGGTCCTTGGACCTTGCCTACAAAACGCCCATCTCTTCAAAGGCAAAGTCAAGCTCAGCAGTGACTTCCAGGTTGCTCTTAGGGCTGTGAAGACAGACAGAGCCAGTGAAATGGTATGTGTGTTAAAGTCCCGCCTGGGAGCCCATCTGTTCAGCTGGAGCTAGTTGTGTTGAACTCTGTAAAACCATACAGCAAAATGACACTTCCTCTCCAAAATCTTGTATTGCTTCAGCTGCTCCGTTGGTATAAGGGGGTGGAGAGGAAAACACCTGCCAGCATCAGGTCACACTACACTGAGGCGGGGACACCGCCGTCGGTCGGAGGCAGATGATCTTCTCAAGGTGTGCACAGCTCCCTGCGCCAGGCCACCGGTCAGGAAGTGTTTGGTATGCTAGTCTGAAACTAATTAACATAGCTCTAACTTGGGACCTTTCAGCACTGACTTGGAATATTTTTTGGAAGGTTTTCCGTAAGTGAATGTTTCCTAATGGTGCTAATGATAGTAAAGCTTCAATGTTTCTTCTTACTGAATCCCAGGTGTGCTATACTAAACAGTACACAAGGACTGCTGCAAGACTGATGCACTGTGTACATAAGGCATTCGTAAATCTGTAAAACTGGAGATGATTTTTCTGAAGTCTTCATCTTGCACACCCTTTCCAGGAGCAATTTTGACTGTCAGAATGACCACGATCGTGCTATTGCTTAGGAGTGAGAATGTAACGGAAGCGTTTTTGAAGTATCAAGACTACTCTGAGAACATCAGTGTTCATCAGACTTTATTAAGCATTTTATTCAGATGTCACAGTCCAGTAGAAAGGTCCTGCTGCGCAATGCTCTATATATGCTCAAAGGAGAGAATTCAATCCCTACAAGCTCACACTCCAGGGAAGACAGACAAAAGGTGAGTGAAAGGAAGCATTTTTAATCCTGTTTTACAAAGAAAGACCAGAGAGGTAAGTCCCTTGTTGGGGTCATAGAGAAAATAGATGATAATGTGCAGTAATGTAAAGACCTAATTCAGTACCTTCCGTGACAGCTTCCTTTCTTTCTTTCTTTCTTAGAGCACTGCACAACTCTATTATGTGGGAAATAAATACACATTATCTGGGGCCCCTGTTAGGATATCTTTCTTGCCTGAATAACAGAGTACATTATTTAGGAGAGGCTGAGATGGTGTTGGATGCAGATTTGCAGTCACTTGAGAAGAGGTGCAGTTAGCTGCATCCCGAACTGACCTAAAACCAAGACCACCCAAGGCCGTTTGCCCTTCCTCATTGGTTTGGCGATGGGCAGGGTATTGTGTAGGAACAAATAGGGCCAAGCAACAGGGAATTTTGTATTCAGTTGACTGCCAAAATCAATCATTTTGTGTGCACGAGCACGTCCTACTTCAATGGCAGTCTGCAAGCCACATTTAAAAGCAGTAGTGAAAAGAGCTGGAGGGTATTGAGAATTTGCCTTTTTGAGGGTTGGTGCCTGTGGTATTTTTTTAGGCTGCATTTTGAATGGTAAAATGATGGATAGTGAATCATTTAAAAACAAATCTTGTTTAGGTCTTTAGCTTCTGTAACAGGATCTAATTTAACTGAGCTCCTTGTTAACTCATTAAAGAGATTTGAGTGGCGGATCAGAATGGCTTTGCCTGCTGTCAGAAGGCAAGGTGATGCATTGAGTTGTCTTGGAAGCAGGTGATTTCTTTTATTGATTCTTTCAAAAACATTCTGTGGGTTTTATGGCTTATACTTCTCTCCCTTCATTTCCATCAATCTATAATTAATCTCAGGGAATGTTTGTAGTGCATCATTGTTTGTTGGTCTGTGAGGGCACTTTGGAAGTCAGCCTCTTGCAAGGAGATGAAGGAATGCATTTATTTCGTTATTTATTTTAAGATACAGGAGGTGCAAGAGAATGCATAGTAGGAACACCATTTTTGGCCCTTTCTCTGCAAAGAGTCTACAGCCACACAGATTTAACAGCAAGGAATGAGCAGAAGGAAAGAGAGTGCATGTGCAAGGAGAAAACATCTATTTTATGAGAACAGACTAGTCCCTTTCTATGCTGTTGTGTTTAAGCATGTATATGTTTAGGCACCCTTAAACATACAACTCAATCTGCAGTGAAGGATGAAAACAGTATTTGACTTAGGTTTGTTATATATTGACAATCGATAATGTATGTCATAGGTATACTGCCACTGTGTTTGGATTATAATCATGAATGCAATTCTTAAGCATAGACTAATACATTTAGGTTTCATTAAACATAACTCAGAAATTCAGGGACCAAGAAGACAGTGGTGGTCCTTAAAAAAAAACAACAAAATGTGTGAAGACAGCAAAGTATTCCTATAGGAAAAAGAAACCTATGAAAGAGAAATTATGTCACAAAAGCGTTGGTCCTTAAGTTGCAAAGAAGTGACAAATGCTTGAAAAGGAAGAAAAAAACATTAAGGTACATATGAGATATTTACTTCTAAGAATCTTTCTAATGCATTCCATGTGTAGGGAGACTGCACTGCAAGGTTCTGCACTGTGGAGACTAAATGAGGAACACTCTATAGGAAAAAGGCATGTTATATGCTGCCAAAAGCCACATTAAGGAGGAGCAAGAGTTCCTTGAAAACTGAGGTAACTGAACTGCATACATCTGCAGCACAGGGTTTTGTTCCGCTGCCCTCCCAAGGCAAGCTGCACACTTGTGTTCTCACTTCTAGATGAAGTCCCACCAGTGGTGTATAGCAAGGCATTAACAGTCTCCTGTCTTTGCTGCAGAGACTTTGCCTGATAAGTAGTAGTTGCCTTAGGTATGCCCAGTGACCATGTACTGGCACATTTTCTCTCATATCTCACTTGCTTCCATAAGATCATTTCCTTCTCTCTCTGAATGATAATCTGAGTCTTCCAAGCTTGTGTCACCTACACACTTTATTTGTAGGTCTCAGAGTTTGTTTGTTTGTTTGTTTTTATTTTTTGCTTGTATTAAGGTCATTAAAGAAAATCTGAAGTGCAATATGTCCTTTAACCAAACCCTGAGAAGCTGTCCTAATAGTTTCCTTCTAGGTTGGAGGTTCCTTATTCACAACAGTCCTTATTGACTCTATTTATTTCACAGTTTACTATATAACCAGGTTGTTAATTCCTAGCTCCTCTACTTCATCAGTTTCCTTGAAAATCCTACTGTTTTCCAGGCAGATTAGGTCAAGTGTACTTTCCCTAACTAAAAGCATCAGTTTTATTTTCAAAAAAAAAAAGAAAGAAAGAAAGAAAAAAATCATCTGTATTTGGCATGATCGACCTTTTCTTGTTCTCCAATCACGTTTCATCAGCTGTCAATTCTTTCGGGCTTCTTACTGGTTTGTTACTGGTTCTTGAATTCTGCTGTAAAGAAACTACTCTCCCTTCCTATTGCTTTAATGGGGAACTTCATCTAAGCAAAAACTTCAGGATGATGTGGACAGTGAAATATTCCATAAGAAAGAAAAGGTTGCGTTCCTTCTTGTATATTTTAATGCCTCCTTAATTAACAACCTTGACAGAAACCCTAGCATTCAGGCTGCACTGATAGTAATGCTAATCCCGTGTAATGATTATAATAAACCTGTTCAGATAAACAGCACAAGGCTTTTCAATTAATTAAGTTGGGTGAGCTTTCTGTGTTTGTTTTATAACATCTTTGGTTTATTTTTGGAGCAATGAGAGGGCACAGGATTATTCCAGTATCTTAAGAGAGAACAAGGGTTTGATTATTTTTAGTTGTTTCAGATAGGATGATTTTCAGGAGGAGATAGAAGTGGAAAAGGCAGTAAGGTAACGGGAGCACTTTTCATAGTAAATCGCCAGCAACAGAATTTTTTGTTTTGAAGCAGTTCAGTTTAATTAGTTATTATGGCCTTGATATGTGTAGAAAATAGTCTGCAGAATTTTGTTTTCCAAAACTTGCATTAAATTCCTCCTTTGCAATAGTAAAACTGATAGATGAGAGAGAAGGAAGAAAAAAAAAAAAAGTAGGGGGGGGAGGAGAACTCTGTTTCTTTTGTCCAAACGCTAACAGTAATAGAAGCAAGCATAAAACATTAGTAAATCTATTACAAGAGTCAATAGTCATCTGCGGTCACTGTTTAGAAACCATATGAAAAAATAACACAGGTCTTGGTGGCACAAGTGGCAAGTTCATGTAGCAGCAGTAGGAGCGTGCAGATAGACAGTGACAGATGAAAAGCTCCCACCTAACATCTATCCTGTCTGTTTGGGTTTGTCTGTTTTCTTTGTTTTCTGAACTCTAGGTGTGCTCTGCCTATTTGTTCTTTATAGATCTCGGAAGAAAGTATCTCTTTTAAATTCCATTATTGCTGAATTTTTGGCTTCTGCCAAAACAGAGCAAGAATAAACAGTTTTCAAAAGATCTCATTTTGCCTCCAGCTAAATTCACTAAGTGCCAAAGCGAGTGATTTATTTATTTATAAAGCAAAATCAACTCAGTTTTAAAATCACTAAGATTCATACTGGGAGGAAAAAAAGTTGAAGACTAAGTTACATGCTTGGTTCTTATTTTATTTAGCTTGGTTCCACTGTTAAATGTGACCCTGTGGTGGTTTATGGCCCCCATACAGTATACACTTTGAGTGAAAAATGGACCCATTTGGCCATAGTTTCAGGGAATGTTTTTCTAGACTTTTACACTGCTGCAAGTTTTATTGCTGCTATCGCTGGGAGAAGATGCTATCTTTCAAATAAATCTGCTCGGTATTTACCAGCTGATTGTCCCGGCTTATCCCTGTGCTTTCTATGCAATTTCAAGTAAACTTTTAATGAAAATAAAACAGAAAAATCACTGCCAGCTGAGTTTTCACAAATGAAAGCTAATTTGGGGATATCATCTAATAGGATTTTATAGGACCTATTTACAAGATTTTGCGGGGGTATGGTATGTTTTTCTTTTTTGTGGACAGCAAGTGTCCCAAACCAGAAGCAAGTGCTTTCGGAGTGAAAAATTTCTTTTCTGTGACATTCTTACTGGATTTAAAAGACTTTTCACATTTTACATGGGATCAAGCCTAAATCTTCCAAAGTTTTTGTGAATGAAGGGAATTCGTTTGTTGGTTGATGTACCTACCTTAGATGTAGTAAGCTCGGATGTGAAATGGGTAAAGCCTTTGTCTTAATCACGGATAATATATATACATATATATTTATATATATTTTTCAGAAAAGGTCAAATTAGGAAAAAAGTCAGAAAAAGGTCAAATTTGGAAGCTCAGACTATTTTGTCCCTTTTCTCAGTCTTGATGAACAATTTTTTGGCAAAACAAGTTAATCATACACCCTCTGTTTCCACAAAGAATTGTTTTGACAAAGTCGTGTTTCCGATGCATTTGTTCCCCAACAAATCCAACCTGATTGTTCTTATACTGATACAGAGTGCCAGTACCAAAATATGAGAAATTGGTGTAGCGGGGTCACTCTTTATACATTTGTAATGGTTTGCTTTTTGACTTGCTTTTGGACAGCTCTCTAATAAATGTGGATCAAAAGAAAGAAGGAAAGCAGAAAAAAGGACTTATATAAGTTATTTTTTTAGTAATATTACAATGTAAAATGAAATGAGAAACTTCCCAGGTACTTCACTGTGCCATAACAACCTCGCTTTCTTGATGTTTTCCCTTTTTTCAACCAGGTAGACTAAAATATAAAGTCCAGTATTCAACTACATTGTGAACATAGGATCACATAGGATTGTGAGTTCATAACATCGTAACTGCTTTATTACTGCTGTGCATGCAATTTCATCTGTAATATGCACAAATATTGATATTTTTATTTAATAGGTCATTCTAGTAGAATTCAATGGATAGTAATATAAATAAGAAACATTCTTTTTTCTAGTCTGTGATGACTTATTTGGGAAAACTCTATTGACTCTGCGCTGCTTTTGCAAAAATGAAGACCACAGCAGAAGGTTTCTTATGTCTTGTTGGTAGCTGATGTGAAAGGCTGAGAAACTTTTTTTTTCTAGGTGAAGATTCACATGCTGGTGCTGGATCAGGAGATGGGAATGCCCAAGCAAATGCATTGTGTAACTTAAGTGTAACTTAAAGTCCCTACTGCTGCTGCTTCTTTCCCTGAGCTTTTTCTTTTGAAACTGCTGAAAACGTGTACTTGACTTAATAGCAGCCACCAGACATATCATAATACAAATAATCAGAAATTTCCACTACTCTGTGAGCTGACTGCACTGCCAGTAGTCAGGCTCCTTTCAGTTCCTAAAATTTAAACAATCTTGAGAAGTAAGTGTGCCACAGCCTCCTCACTCATTTGTCACTGTTGCTCATCCTGACCTATGAGATCATCTGGTGAGGTTAGAGGGGACCTTAGGAGACAATTCAACACTTAGGCAATGCCAAAAGGAATTCTATGGTTTAACTGTTAAAGAATCTCAAGTGTAGTTCTGCTAAAACGTATGTGCTGGTTGTTTGTGGGGTGCTTAACTAAGTCTGCAACCTGGATTCACTCCCAGATCATTTCTCAAATAGATTCCCCCGCCTTTTTTTTTTCATGTCCTTTCAGTCTGCATGAGGTCCCAGGTAGAAACAGAGAACTGCAGCCACTTCTTATGCTCATGCTTTCAACTAAGACGTTTTCTGGTTTCTATACCAGCAGCCTAGTTGTTGCCAGGCTTTGTTGCACTCACAGTTAAAGAATAATTTCTACTTTCCATTGCTGTGCAAAGGTATTGCACATGTGATTTCTGATTTAATTTAGACATCCTCTGGATGAAAAGTGTTAGCTTTATTTCCAAAAACCTATGAAGGAGCAGTCTCTGTCCTTGCTGGAGTTCTAGAAGAACAAAAGCATAAAATTTGCAGAATGAGTTTAACAAAGATGGGGTAAGAAAAATCAGCTTGGGAAACAAAGGCAGCCAGGATAATCTACATTTTTCTCATCTTTCCCTGGAATGTGCATGTGATAGGTTTGTGGGATGAGCTCTGAAAAATCAATACTCCAAATGAAATATTATTGGAATCTTCTACTCATTTCAACTGTGGTCTCAGTGAGGAGTAGTAATGTATCCATAAATAATACTTAGCTTCAATCTCTTTTATAGTCATTTCAAACAGATGAGCAATTTTTGAAAAGCAACTGTACAAGATGCACTTTTGCCTCTTCATCAAAAACATATAAAAATGAAATACATTGCAGTATTTATTACAATGTATTACAGACCTTCATGGTGATCCTGTACAGATGCTTCTTTTCTGTGGCACCGACCTTCAAAAGTGATGATGTAAAAAGCTCTAGGTTTTATGACAACTTAACTCAGAATACATTACAGCTTCTATATTAATATGTATTCGAAGCTCCACTATAAACTTCAAATATGAAAAGAAACTCTGTACCTTGTGCTCTGCTGTAAAGTTTAAATATGATGAGAAGGATGTTCATGGAGGTATAAGCAGGGCTTAACAATATTTATATGAAATGAAATTCTCTTCTTATATTTGTCTAGTATGCAAATAGTGCTTTTTGGGTGTTCCATTAATTTTACATTTGTTAGATAGGTAACTCTAATTATCAGTAATGTGAAGGGCACCAGAGAAGCAATATATAGACATGCATGGTACAGCTGTATGTAGATATAGCAGTCACTTAATATTTAGGTTTGAATGCAGGATTCCAAGACAAGACATGCCTAAGCAACAGTTCTTATACATGGGCTATCTCAATAGAAAACTTTGTGATTTAATCCTTTCAACTGAATTCAAACAAGCAATTCTAATGCTGGTGAAGCTGAGACCACAAATCCATTACAAGATGACTCACTCTGTGTAAGAGTGACCTAAAAATAATGCCTGGGATGGAGCTCTGGAACCGTACAGCCTTTTGAATTCAGAGGGTGAAATGTTACATTCATCAGTCTGTGCATGCTGTAAATTGTTCAGGATGCAGAGTATAATGGACATGAACTGTATGGACTGATTTTAAACTCAGTCTACTGTATAAAAACGAATAGTTTAATAACTCCAGATCAGTAGGAATAAGCTTTCTTATTGGGGACATGTGATTCTCTGTGCTGGACAGGGATTTTAGAGGGTATCATGTCATTGTTAATCTGACACTGTAAAAGAACCTATTTATTTTTACAGAGTGGAATGAAATTCTGTTGTTTATTTTGATGGCTAAGTGAACTAAGCGTTCATCCTCTCCAAAGGTTTCTGTTTTCTTTTCATTTTTCTTTTCCAGTTAGCTTTAGAGGAGAATGGTTCCAGAGAAAAGACAGAGGATACAGGGTAAATGCTGGTAGTATCCTGGCTGTGCATCGGCTGCAGCAGGCTCAAGAGAAGGAAGGAATTGCTCATTGAAAGGAAGATGAGAAAGCAGGAAATTCTAAATGCCTAAATTTGTAGCTTTTCATAGAGCTGGCTTTACAAACAGTGTCCCTTCCCTCATGTTGTTGCACAGCTGGACACCAGTCTAGACTACACCAGCTAGATCCCCCTGCCAGGCCCCAGAGATTGGAGGCGAGACATTCTGCAGCCTTATTTGACTGCAGCTTCTCCATGGGCCACAGACACGGCTACAACAGATCAGCTTCCGCTTCGCCCAGTTGCAGTTCTCCTATGTCCTCCGCTGACTCCCAGAACTCATGCTTTGCAGGTGTGTTGGGCATGCAAGGGGGCGCTAGCTACATGGAGAGTTAAAGAAAGCTCCTAACAGCCGCTTCAGAGTATTGTGCAGGGATGGCACAGAAACGTCCTACCACAGTGGGAAACTGAGCTTAAAAACCAGGAAACTGAGCATCCAGGCCTGGGACCTGAGAGACATTTGCTGTGCTTGTCCCAGTCATGGCAAACTCCAGAGGGCTACAGAAGTGATTCCTCCCTATAGTCCCCCGTGGCCTTTCCCCTTGGAGCTACTGTTTGACTACACCACGGCAACCCCAGAACTAAGCCACGAGCCATTATTGCTTCAGCCAAGAACCTCAGCAACAGGCACTTCTCTTGCACACAAGTGACTCCAGTGGTTACTGCTGTAGCCATGCAGACACCATCCTCCTGCCAATTCAGGCTGCTCCTCAGAAATACGGGGAGAAACACAACACCACCCCCTAGAAAAGGCAGAGGTCTGAGGTCTCCTGGAAGCCATCGCTTAAAGTGGTAAGTTTTGATGCTGTAGCTGGCAGCATTTTGCTGCCAGAAGTAGTGGAAAAGATGATGCAGAATAGATGATGCAGAGAGAAGTTGTAGCTTTGCATTGCAGCGAGACAGCTTTGGTTGAGTTATTGCCCTCACCTCCCAAGGTAAGGCATGCAGGATGCTGAACAGCTTTGGTTCTGGGACCCTTCAGTCCTGCCCATAGCTATGTCCAAGTGTGAAGACTGTACCCAGATCTGCAATGCCCAGCAGAGACAACATAGACAGAAATAGAGGTATCTCTGAATAGCAGGTTGAATAGAAAGACCTGCAGAGGTGGATTTTCACCTGGCAAAGTCTTTATAACAGAACTTCGCCTGAGGGCTACTAATAGTTTCCTTAGTATGCCTGATGCCAAAACCTGGATGTTCACCTTCTCCCTGGCCTGTGAGTAGCTCAGACTTAGGAAAGAAAAGGATGGTTCACGATGGATGGGGAACCAACTAAGGAGGGAGGAACGCATCTGTCTAGCATAGCTGCCACTCTCCTTTACTTTACTCCAGTATGGCAGTCACAGGGTACTAGATCCACTGCCATCTGGTTCAGATACACAATCCCAGGGAGGATGTGGATTGATCTGAAAAATATTTTCTGCTGTGACCGTATGCAATGTGCTGGTGGAAACAGTAATCAGTGGAGTCAGCACTTAGTGCTCAGATAGTAGTCAGAGATGCAAACAAGAGTGGTGTAACCTCTAAGCACCAGCCTCATGCCGGAAGAAATGGAGCATGCTCTTGGGTACTGTCAGTTTAGAAATACTACCTGTAACACAGTGACTGGTCTGAGCTGGCCTCCTCCCCTTTTACAGCCTGTTTTTAGTGCATCTCATTTCTTTGAAGTATACTCCTGTCTAGAGCCAATACCAACATTTCTATCCCATAGCTGCTGTGGGGGCGTTTCTACGTGTCCTTTTCTGTGTGGCTGCAAGTTCGGCTTGTGCTCGAAACACCCGCTTGGGAGGAATATAGCATCTGCGGGCCGTGCGGCACTGAGACTGAGCAAACAAGCTTAGGCTATATAACCGCTCACTCACTGCTAGCACACACTGCCTGACTTTGGATTGCCTCAAAACATGGGGGAGCCTCCTTGTGCCTGCTTACACGTGATCATAAAATATGCTTTCCAAGTCTGTATGGGAGCGTTAGCCTTTGTGGACGGAAGGCATGAAAATAAGTCAACTCAGTTCTGGGGCATGGACTGCATCTTTTCAGTGAGGCAGAAGTGACCAGGAGAGATGGAGTGATGGGAACCATGAAACAATGAGATAGCCTAAACATGTTTTAATACATCCCAGTCACACAAGTTTATGAATAAACTTCATGCCTGTAAAAAGGGGTAAATAAAACATATTTCCTGTCATTTTCAGTTCAAGCTTGATAGTCCTGTATTCAGTTAACAGTAAGTTTGATTAAGACCTTTTGCAATGAAATAAATTTATCCCCTCTATGTAGCACAATGCAGTAAGATAGAAGAACGTCCTTTAAACTGTCTCCGTAAGGAATTCTGTTATCTGTGGATCAAAGAGCAGGTCCAAAAAAAAAAAGTTCCTTGGTTCTTAACACTCAAGTGAAATGCCGTTTAAGCACCCCAATCCAAAAGCAAACAATTCACTACCTTTTTACTTAACTGATCAAAACATTTGACCGTTTCTCTGGCCTTTCAAGACAACAGCCCATGTGCAACTTATTATCCACAAAAGGAAAGTTATTTCCTCCTAGCTGAGACATAACAAGTGCTCCTTTTCTGTTGCAATGTAAAATATACCCTGAAGTTTTCCAGTGAACTTCGCTAGTCAGCTTTGAAAAGACCATGCCAACCATCAGCTAGAGACTGGGGGCAATAGATTTTACGGAGAGCTAACATCATCAGAAACAGTTGTCTGTTTTTCCTGGTAGTTTCAGAGGTTCCTAAAAATCTGTTTTGTGTGAGCCCAGATATCCTACATGTTTGGCTGAGCGAAGCTGAACTCAGCAACTTGGTGTCTTCTCATGTGTGAACTGTGTGTACATCCCTAAAATATTAACTGAAAATATGTTAAATCCTATCCTGGACAGTGTAAAACCCACCAAAACGCAACTAAGCATCCTGTGAAAGAAAGACATGGCCAGTTTATGAAGGCCACTTCAGTTGGGTTCAGTTATTGCTAGTATGTGGGTGAAGACTGTCATTCCTCCCGTGTGGTTTGCCCTACACCTGGGTCTGCGCTGGCTGTGCTAGCAGTAGTTGACAGCACAGAATAATTCCCAGGCAGGTGTGAGTTCAGAAGTGCATGAGCTGTATCTGCCTTTTCCTTTAGCAAAAAACACATTATGTTTCCCAGCCTCCTTAAACTTCTGTGCTTGCCACCTCCTGCAATGTTTGCCATTCCCAATGTACCTGGCTTTATGGGAGCATTGTGTCACCCTGCTACATTCCCCACGGACCCGAGGGGTTGCTCCTGCCACTCATGGAGCCTTGCAGGACCTTCATCCACCAGCCTCACCTCAGGCTGGAAGTCTGGGAGGTCTTGAATACCAAGGCAGGTGTTAAACTCTGTATTACAAAATATTAAGAAGAAGCTTTTATTGGTACTTTTTTTAGTGCCTGGGTACATGGAGCTGAGGAGTAGCAAAAGGCAAAGTACCTACCGTCTACTGCCAAGAGAGTCTCTAAAATTTGATTAAAATATATCTTTAGAAGACTGTGAGGTTTATACCACAGTGAAAACAAGCCTTGCTATACAGCCTGAAATAACCCTGGAGTGTAATGGCCTGAGATTTAGACAAGTGAAAATGAAAGAGGATAGCACCCGTAAGGCTACCACGATGGGAATTCCAGGGAAAATTGCTTAAGGGAGGAAGGGCTGACACTGCAGAAAGAGTCATGTATTTTCTAGACCTGAAACAACAATATGTTAATTAACATTTAACAGTAAAACTGTAAACAGAAAACTATAAGTAAGGGGCAGGCATGCTGTCACAGTGCCTGAGGCAGGCAGGTAGGTGATGGAGTACATGCTAAGCTGTTCCCCAGGGAGAATTAAGGTCCATGAATATTTCTCTTTCTACCAATATGGCATCTAGCCAAGGGCTCAATCATAGAATCATAGAATGCTTAAGGTTGGAAGGGACCTCTACAGGTCATCTAGTCCAACCCCCATGCACACGCAGGGTCACCAAACCAGACAGGAACAGCCAGGCCAGAACTAGCAGAGATACCATGTGAACAGAACTTCCTTAAACAGTGGGGAGAAAAGACAGGAAAGACAGTTAAAGACTTTTAAAGAGGAGGAAAGAGGTTTGCTTCCCTGGAGGAAGCAAAACCCACTAACCAGACAAAAAAAACAACAACAAAAACAAAAACAACAACAACAACAACAACAACAACAAAAAAAAAAGCAAGCCAGGAGCACCTTCCCAAAAATGCAGGCACAAAGTGCTTATAGGTGGGATTTGTGAGGAGGTGATAAGCAAGAGGCTAAAAATGATTGTGAATTTGTGTGTGCAATGGAGAAAATCAGATCCAAAATTATCTGAGACAACAGTCAGCTCCAGAAAGACACATAAAATCTGCGATGGGATTCTGGAGGGGAGGAGGTGGAGCTATCTTTACTCTGAATTAGGGTGCAACATGCAACCAGGAAGCCAGAGAGGACAGAGGCAGCAGAATTAGCTGATCCAGATCTGCACCTTCCTGGGCAGAAGCCAGAAGGGTCTGCAGACAGGAGGGGATGTGTTGCCCTGCCTGGTGTGAAGGAGATGGAGAAGAGGAAAAGGGGCATCACTATAAGCTATGGGACACTACAACCTAAGCTGGAAAGAAGGATGCACTGCAAAGGGGACAGGGAGCCAAGGTGGCCGTTATCCAGGACAGAGGCTGAAGGGAGAAAAGCATCTATGTGTCACTGCGAGAGCCTGTCCTCAGTCACGTGTGTGACAGGGGAAGGCACATGACAGACTGTCTCCTTCATTTCCTTCCCTGTTTACGTGTTTAGCGTCTCTTTGAGATGCAAGGGCAGGTGCCTCCCTGGGCAGGGAAGTGTGGGAGATATGTTCTTGTGGTGGCCCAAGTGACTGTATGGTACAAAGCTTGGTTCTTCACAGAAGTGGCTTTTTACGAAAGTTTTGTTTAGGGTTTTACAGCCTGTGGCAGCACTGAGAAAGCTAGAGATTTGCAGTCCGTCTTAAACTTGATGAGTATCATGTAGTCACAGTAAGCAGGAGAGCAGTAGCAGAGTTAATACTCAGCAGAAGCACAGATCAAGTCACCTTTGTGGGGCCTGGAAGCTGTTCCTCCTCCAGCTGCTCTAACTAGGAGGTGGGAGGATGTGAGACCAGTGTGAGCTGTGGGACTCATCCTGCTTGGAGTCAGGAAGGTTTATATTCCTTGGTGGTGGGTGTTTAACTTAAGCAGTTAGAACTGTGCATGTAGTGCCTGAAGAGCAGCAGGCCGGGTTATTGTGCAGTGTTGTGGGGTGGTGGCCAGCCACTTCGTCCTGCCTGCTTTGGCAAACACTTTTCCCTGAACGCTGTGACACTGTGTAGCTCTCCCACATTGCCCCACACTGTGTGGGTGAAGGCATGAAGGGGTAAGGGTTTCTAAAGTATTATACCTGCACTAGGAATTTTAAGTCCTGCACCTTTGGCTGCTGTAGAGCCCCCTTTATCTCTTTCCCCTATGCATAACCTCTTGCTGCCAACTGTAGATTTTCCCTTCTTGCAATAGGAATATCCATGTTCATCAAAGCTTGCTCTGAGATTGCCTGTCTGCTATTAACAGAGGAGTAAAGGGGTATTCAGCACTTCCTGGTTTGATATTAAAAGCAAATTACAGCCTTTTCCATTGCTTTTGTTGGCTGCGTGTATTAAAAAGCAGGGAACATCTTCAAAAATGTAGGTAGTGTGAAAGGTTTGGTAGACTCCAATTGAACACACAGGCTATATCTGCTATGGTTTAGTGTTAAGCTACAAACGAGTAGTGGTGATTATAACACTTTGGCAAGTCAGAATGCATCTTGGATGCAACAAGGATTTTGGATCTTAAACCTAAATGCATCTATGATGTCCTGACTGAAGGGTGGATGTGCCAAGACTTGGGATACTTGTATGAGGAACATCAAGTTGAGGAGTATGATCATGATTGTAAGCTAATCTGAGTAGCAGGTCCTTGCACTCCAGTTCCTACTTCATGTATTCAGTAGTTCCTTAGTCCTATCGTGTCCTTGCAGGTTTGTGTTTAATCTGCAGGGCAGTTTCCTCCGGCTGGCCCAGGAGGGGCTGGAGGTTGCTGCTCTTCCTGTGGCCTTGTTAGCCTCTAGTGCTGACCAAGTGAGGGGGCTATTTGCAGCCTCATTAGCAGGGGAACCTGATGAGCTGCAGTAAATTAGGATGTCCCCCATAGGGCCTGGCTCTGTCTCCTGCTGCCCAGTTATCCTTTGCTTTAATAACCTCCTTGCTCCAGAGGTTTAGGAGCCCTCTGGTAGGCTGACAGGTGGGCTCTCAGCCGCAGAGACCTGCTGTCTTGACACTTCTCACCCTTGATCTGCTTCCTCACTGTTTAAGAAGAACGAACTGTGTGGCCACCTCTGCCAAGACTATTAATCTTCTCTGGGCCTAGCTTTATTTTGGGCTAGATCATGCGCTTATCTATATGGTCTTGACTTGCTGAATCTCTTAAAGGATTTTTTTTTCCAGTTTCTGGGTTGCAGTGTTCTAGGAATGTCCAGCTGGGGAAAAGCTTGTGACTTGGGCCTGTCTTTAATGTTCAAATAATCATGGCAAGAATGTCAATAATCCTGTAAAACTGTATCCCAAAGGAATCCTATTAAGCATAATGGGAAGTTCAAAAAGAGCACACTAGGAAAATATCAAGCAAAGCAGCACTCAGTCAGAATTATTATGAATTTTGGTTAATCTCACTGTGCACAATATGCCCTGATTTTCCTCTTTTTATAACTTTGTTTTAATATTTGAGAGAGCCAAGGACAGTAAAGCTGACTTCATGCATTTTGGAAGATGTTCTTTAAGGGAATTGAGGTTTTTTTTTTTAATGAGCTTTTTGTATCTCTTATGATCATGTACCAATTTGATTTAGAAAAAGTCCTTCTATAAAATGGATTAAAAGAGTGTTACTTGTCCTAAAAATTACCCATTTTTAAAAATCACTCAGCAATTTGTCAGAATGAGAGACTTAGCTAACTAAGGCCAGATTTCTTTAAGCTATGTAAACAGAAGAATTTTGATCTCTTTATGACAGATAAAGAAAACTTCAGTGCCTCCTACAAGGATCCTCTTGTCTTAACCGCCTAAAATAAATTACCTTTAGTCTCAATGGTCAAATCATGTAAATTAGCACCAATTGCAGAGCAATCAATCAACAATTCCCTCTTGCCCAGTAAAGGGATATATTTTTAACACAGGCATATGACTTATTGGCTAAAGTTAGGCTTTAAAGCCAGAGCAAGGACTTGAATCAATTGCCTGCTTTGACTCTGGAAATAAGTTTAAATGCTTTTTAGGACAAGAGAGATTTGATCCCCTGTGCTTCCCAGGTATCCTTGAATAAGGGAGCGCTTTTTCTTCTGGTCTTTAGACTTACCAGTTGCAGGAGCATAATCAAGTGAAACCCATAAGATAGTAAATGGTACTTTGAGAGGACAAGAATGGGTTTTAACAAACACCTATTAGAAGTATCCATGGTAACTTTTTACTGGAAATAAAGCCAGCAAATATAGGATTAGTGCTAGATTTGCAACTTGTAAAACTTGGAATGCTCAGAAATGTTCACTCAGTCCACTCAGAGCTGTAGGCTGTGGCAAAATCACAGGTTCATATGTACATGCCAAAGCTCCCTTTAAAGATTGGGCATAATCTCTGCAAAGTGATTGAACCCTGGTCTGGCTGGCTTCAATTCAAGACCTGATAAGAGTCCTGCATTTCCATGTGCTCATCTTCCTTACTATTTCTCTGCTTATACAGAGTGCCCAACACCTATGAAATGGAAGGCTCGGGGTTGGCAGGCTTCACACAGATTTGCACATGGCTTTTTGCACTGATAAAGTATTTTGATCTTAATTAAAGATCTGTTGGTTCTTAAAAATGGGGTGGGGAGCCTGTGGCAGGGCAGGTAGAGGGGGGCAGAGGAGAGGAAGAGGAAAAAACAACTGGGACCAACAAATGAACCTGCATTGTTCTGGAAGGGACCAAGAGGAACCAACAGTAACAGGCAGGGTAAAAAAAAAATGCCAGTTTTTGCCAGCTACTGTTTTCTCATTGAATTCCAGTACGAGGTGATAAAATAGGTGCTTGGCATGAGATCCTGCATGAGTGCGACTAGGCTAAATGACAAGTTCTCAGCTGCATTTTGAGAAAGAGAAGCTTTGGGACTTGTACTTGGAATAGCTATCTATGAACAGCTTTCTTTCCTTTTTTTTTTCTCAAGTGTTTGAGTCTTTTAATAAAAGTGTAGTTTCTCATCTTTTTAATTAATACTTCAGTCTAGCTAGGGATAAATATGTTTGCTACCTGCATAACATCAAGAAATTCTTCTGTAGCAATCTGGAACTAAAGATTAGCAACTCTTTATTGTGCTTGAGGTCTCCCTAGCTTTCTTTAGGATACCCAGACAGCAGTGAAGCCTAAATCTGCAGCTTTGCTTGGCCTGGTGTAAGAACCAAAAATTTCAGAGATGGATATGGCATTTTTTGGTGACTCTCCAGTGAGCTCCACGACAGCAGGAAAGCAGAGGAGATGGAGTTCCTGGAACAGCCTGTGGCTAGAGCTTTTTTGACATATAGAGCTGAGCAGCTAACAGTGTGGATAGCAAGTTGTAGTGCAGTTAATGGTGCCTTTCATAAGTATTTACCAGACTTGCTTAACTCAGTGTAATATATTTTAATATAGAGCACACCCCTTTTCTGTGATACTGTAATGGACATCAGGTTTCTTGAAAGTACACTTTCTCTAACTGTGAAACAGTAGTATATTATAAACCTTATCCTGACCATAGACAGGATTTTTTTCAGTGTGGTCCTGTGCTCAATAGCAGCATTTTAGGGCCACAAATCTCTGTAATCACTAGTAGAAGTGAAAAGCAGTGCTGTAATGCCTACAGGAGTCTATGCAAAGTTTATACACACAGCATGAAGCTCTGCAGGACTTGCAGACTTCCCAAGAGGACCTGCAGTGTTTATAATCTCAGCTAAAATTCCTATAAACCTTCTAATGTCTGCTAGGATCTCTAATGGCTCTATAATATGTGGTGAAGTCCCACAGAGCATGGGGCTCTACTGTAATTTTCAGATACATCAGCTTTGGTTGGAGACCTGTTGTAATAATGTTTTTCCCTTGCTTTCCATCGATTAGAACTGCAACATCCCTAATCATTACTTCCTTTTCTGGGCATGCTGGTTTCCCCAAATTGCAGTGCCTGCAGACACATGAATGTGCGGTGACACGAAACACTAAATAACTTGAAAGGCTTGCAAGGACTGCATCATCTGCTAAAAATTCACTGTAGTGGGAATCTTCAAAGTGTTTGAATAGGCACTAATCAATTGAAAAGTGTTAGTCTGAGTGTAATAAAACTAATCTCTGGTTAAATCTGAGTGAGGGCACTACAAGTAAACAGTGAAATGACTCTACAGTTGTGAAGAACATCAGATTTTGTGCTGTTGTTTACAGGAAAGGTTAAAAGAGTGTATGGTGGAACTTGTTCAGATGAAAATACTGCCCATTTCTGGAATATCCTACAAAATGTCCTTTTTTTATCCTCAGAAAATAAGCTGGGTAACTTCAACAGGTGGCTAGCTAGCTTTAAGCACAGACTCTTGTTAATATTAAAGGGAAATTTTCGTACCTCTAGCTTATTCATGCATTTGTAATAAAAGTGAAGCAGATGGGACATTTTATTGCTTTATGTTTATACCAACCGAATAAAGTAGCTACAGTCTGGCAATTAGTATGTAAGAACATATATTGGGAAAACAATTAGATATGAAGTATCCTATGGCAAATCCCTAGTTCTAGAATGGCTTGCCTAACCACGTCTTATCAAGAGTATGGAGAATTTCAGTGAGGCTGTTTCTGTGGGAAGAGTGATAAATAGGATGCACACAGTAGCATTTAAAGCTGCTTAACTCATGTATGCACACTTGTGTCCCATAAGTGTGTCAGGAGTTCTGATGTTCAATTTCTTTTGAGTGTGTAAAAGGCTTTTTCTTGGTACTTTTTTGATATGGGGCAAAAAAAAGGGTATAGCCTACTACCGTTTTGATAAGTGTTATAGCTCATATGCTTTGCTTTTTTTGAAGTGTTTGCAATATGCTTTAGTCATGTTGAGGTATTGCAGTTTTGACCCCTTTCGATTTCCTTTTTTCACTGTAGCATCTTATTTTAAAGCTCTGGTTCTACAGAGTAACAAGATTAGTCTTCTGCACTAGGAGAATGAGCAAAGAATGATTGAGGACCTTCCTGGGATAGTTTGAAAGTGCTTTCTGGTTATATCTTAGACAGCTTCGCAAGTTAGAGGTATTTCTCCATAGGAGTAGAGCTACAATAGCATGACATTGCTTCAGAGTTAGTGCAGGTATCTCTGCAGAGCTCTGCACTGTGCTGTGTTGACAGATTTATTCACAGCTTTGAACACATTTCATCTGAACTTGTTGATGCCTCTTTTTATGTTGCTGTGCAAACTAATCTTCAGCAGAGCAGGAGGCCAAGATGCCTCTGTTGTCTGTGGCTGGCTGTTCTTGGAAAGGCAGAGTGATTAGTGCAGTTGTGCTGCGTGTCTGATACCTGCAGTGGGATCTCGGCACTGTATCGTCACACACAGGTCATCAGTAGCTTGCTGCTACCTGCCCCACATATGATGCCCCACATATCACTGGCTGTTTACCATCCATAAAGCCCTTTTGATCAAGATGAAGGACCTACAGGTAGGTTACAAGAAAGGCTGCCTGGCCCCTCTGGCTAGAGGGGAGCTTCCAGAGGGAGCTTAGCACATTCTCCATCACTTGAGGATATTTTCCTCCAAGTTAGGGCACTGTCATAATCGGTCAGTCCGCCTGGGTCTTGGACTATTTTTACTAGGCTCTTGGACTATTTTTACTAGGCTCTTGGTACAAATAGCCATAGTGTTGTAAAGATTCTTCGACAGCTGTTTATCATGATGTAATGGCAACCCCCTTGGAAGGAAGTGGGCAAAACACAGTGGTTAATCATTTTATATCTGGTAGGCCTGAATCTTACATGCCCTTGCTGGGTTGCACTGGGATAAGGTAGATTTGTGCCTGAGCAGTTCTAAGATAGTTGGAAGCAAAAAAATGGCAGTTTTGCCCTGTGAAATACTGCAATGAAGCTACTGTACCTTCTGTCTGAAAGTCTTATAGAGTTTGTTTGCATAGATTTTTTTCATGACAGGCGTAATTACACATAATGTCATTCATTCTGTTTATAGAACATAGCATGAGGTGATATAGTTATTGCTTTAGAGAAGTTTGCAGTCTTTTCTGAAGCAATTTTAAAACATGATTCATGTGAAAATTGGCATTTGCAGACTTGATAGCTCATGTGTAAACTGGCATTTACAGACTTTATAGCTAGACTTCCTATCCCTAGGAGTCCTTCATTTGGTTGCATTTTAAAAATACGCTTTCCAGACAGTAATAAGAAAAGATGGAGCTGGGAAAATAGAAGAGTTTGCTTCTGAGAATAACAGTGCAGAGCGCATTTCTTTACCTCTGAATCATGGTGGTTTTATATCGACTTTTGCATTCCTTGATCTACCCAGTCCCATTTAGTGCACAGGGTGTTCTAGGCCTAGAATATCCTCAACTCTGTTCTGTAGCCCTTTGTGGAAAGCCTAATCACTCCTCTGAATGTTTTACTAGCAAAATAATCTCATCTGGCCTCTGTTTTTGCCTTTCATCTTTCAGTGCTTAAAAGTTAGGTGAAATGTATTGGTCCGTAGGAGCCTGACAGAGAACTAGGGCCTGTAAAGATTTTCTGTGTGGCCAGATCTGTAGGCCCACTGTTTGGCTAAGTCTGAAATGGAAACACGGTATTTGCATAAAAGTCTGCCTGAGAAGACTTAATTGAAGTATTTCCTTATAGTTACTATTTAGCCTATACATTTCCCAGGATAAGAGCATATAATTTGACCCCTTTTATCCTATAAGACGCGTCCAGCTTTTAGCCAGAACAAAATATAAACATGCTAGGAGATTTTGTGGTGAAAATCCAATGAACTCGTGGGGAAGTAAAACACAGAATCCATAGGAAATTCTAAGTTGAAAAATATGTGCAGATACAATGTGGTCCAACCCTCTTTTGGAAGAAAGGTCTAAAATGGCTATTCAGGGTCTTGTCAAGCTAGGTCCTGAATATTCCCAGTGATGAGTATTCTCCCTCTTCTCTGTGCAGTATTTTCCTGTGTCCTGATAGCAAAGAATTTTCTTGTGTTCAGGCAGAGCTACCTCTGGGCAAATTTTGTGGTTTTTGAGGACTGAAGTAAGCAAGATGCCGAAGCAGGGAGCAGTAACCTTGCCTGTTTTCCCTTGTCTGCTAGGAATATGTCTGCTTTCTTAATGGGTAACAGGAGAAGGAAGGTCTTATGCAAGGGCTGCAGCCTTGTTGCTGTCCTTGTGTTGGGCTTCAGGATCTTCTGATAAATCATCTCTGCTGTTGTCTTATCACAGTACAGGTCTTTGGTCTTGATATTAAATAATGTTCCCCAGTCTTGCTTCCAAGTGGAGAGTCTTAGGAATCATTGCCTCCTTATCAAAACACGCTTCTACTTAATCCTTGTCCTGTTTTTTCTTCTGGTGCCTACACACATGTATGCACTGCCACTCATTTCCTTGATACCAATCTTAATGTTTCCATTACGGATACCTACAATTCAAAGTTGGGACAAGTTGTTGAGATGAACATGTTACCCATCCTTCTCAGCTCATACATTTATATATTCATTTTCATCATCAAGAGACATAACTGACAATAATTTACTGCTGTTCTCACTCAGAAGGAACTGTCCCTAAACCTCTGAAAAATATACAAACATCCTTGTTTCTATACAGGAAAATCAAATATGACTGGAGAAATGTTCTAATCTAACTGCAATTGCAGTCCAATTTGCAACAGTTGATGTCCGCTAACCATTTTCTCACAAAACTACGGTAGAATTCATAATGTTAAAATATTCTTGTTTATCTTGCTTAATCCCACAGTTCCCTAAAACCACTGCTGTTTCTGTCACTTTAACCTCCTTTCAAAATTTGTCCAAGCAAAGTTACTTTTAACTCATCTTTCAACAATTGATTTGGACAGGTTCCAGAGATAAAAGCAAAATGTTTTTTAATCAGTTTGAACTTCAGTTTGAATCTGTAATGCCTGAAAAGAGGAAATACTACTTGCCATTATTGAACCAAGGGACCCTTTTATCAAAGTCATCAAAAATGTCGCTGGCTCAATGATGTGAGGAAATTATCCAAGTGTAAGAGCTAGGCCACTGCTTGACTTGTTGAAGAACAGATTAAGTGAGGGGACTCTTTATTGTTCCCCTCAGAAAAAAAAAAAGTCCTTGGAGAATGATGGGGCTTTTTAGCATGGCTAGCTAAAGTAATACCTGCTGACATGATGGGAAATAATGTTTTCTTTTAAAAATCAACAAGTTAATTACACTAATCTACTTAAGTATGACACTGAGTGAAAAATAAGAGATCTGCTTTTAACTAGTTTGTCCAAAGGAGGAAATTCTGAGGAAAATTATTGTTATTACCAGACCAAACTTGTACAGGAGGCAGTGGGAGATGTGGTGTTTACTTGACCAAATCCTGCAAGGGAGGGCAACATGTTCTCCGTCCTTGTGCTTCCCACTCCTTGTGTATTGCTCATACACAGAATGTGAAGTGGGTCTGTTACTGGGCTTCTTTTTCTTAAGAGGTGAACAGAAGTTTTGGCTTTTATGGAAGAACGGGACAGACTTTTTCTGAGCACAAACAATGGTCTCCTACAGATATTGTTAAGCTGGAGAAGGGAACATGTACCCTCAGCAGTTATGTTCATATAAACAGTACTTTTCAGGGGGTCCCTCTGAAGCTTGTTTACTTCTTGGTCCCTTTAACTTGAGTGCAGGCTTTGAGGAACATGATCTTGCCCTAAAATTATGGGTACGCATCCCCACCTGCTTGAAAAGAAAGCCAACAGAATTCTCCTTGTAGCAGATCTGAAATACAAGACATCTTGAACATATCAGTCCAGGAGTGGCTGCTGCTTAGGAAGGCTCATGGCTCCTGGCTCCCTGGTGATCTACACTCCTGGTGGCTTGCAGCTATGTCGTATCCCTATATGCCTTCATATAATCAAGGTTGTGTGGCATTTGCTATTTAGATTTTGTCAACAAACTAAGATCAACCTTTACCTTTATCCCCAGGGTCTCCATTGTATATTCTGTGTTTGCTCAATCCCTGAGGATAAACTGCAGAGCACACAGAAGAGGTGGGATTTCTTATAATCTCAGTTGCTTGCATTCCTTAGTTAAAGAGATACCTGACCTGTGTGGTACCTTACTGGTAAACCTCTTTCTTTGACACCTCTTAATACATCCTCACTGTTTTCTATTTTTAAACTAATCTTCTACCCTAAAGCTATTATTTTAACCTATGTATCATAAGTCTCTGCCTTATTCAATTATCTTCAGTATGGAACCTTATTACTCTTTGAAAATAAAATGCATGAAGCACTACAGTTCCCTTGCTCCTGCTGTAGCAGTAATAGCTCTTCAGAATGAAAGTTAGTTTAAGCAGGTCTCTTATGAGTTCACATTGGGTTTTTAGAATCAAATTATTCATATCAAAGTTTTCCATAATACATCCTTCAAAACCTTTCTTTTCCTACCTACTTTCTCCCTTAACAAAGCTAAGTAGGCTATAATTTGTTAGCCATGAGATATTTTGCATTTTTTTTCTGTTTTCTTTCAATAGTGGTTGAAAGATTTCCATTTTTTTAGTCCTCTGGAGTATGTCCTGTGACTAGAAAGCGACATCCTCTTTGTCCTCTGGAAAGTTTGGTGCAAAATAACTGTTTAACAAATCTGCCCGCATCATCTTTGTCACCAATTCCCCACTATCATTTTTTAGTGGGCCAATTTTCTCTTTTACAGCTTGTTGAGTGAAAATATATGAGTCCTTTATTGTTAGTTGAACATTCCCTGGCAATTTGGGTGGTTTTGTTTTTACACCTTTCACTGGAAAGAAACATGGATCCAGTCAAGGTTGGTAGAAAAGGAAATGGCAATTAAAAAGATATCAGGCCTTTGTTTCTTTGCAATTTGAATAACATTTTTACTCAATTATTATTAGGGGATAGCCCTAATGAATCTAAAGGAGAACTGCATGATGCTTTATTTTGGAATATTTAGATCCACATCCAAAGATAATGACAGACCACTGCAATATCATCAAGATGCTGGTGCATATCCCACTATCTGATCAAGCTGCTGCTCTGTGTGACAGTGGTGTAAACAGGGGCTCTTCTGGAGCCCCTTCTGTGACTCTGTGTGGGGTAGAGAGCTTTAGAGCACCACCTGTGAATGCAGTGTGACTAGGATCTCTAACTGCGTAGCTTGATAAAAGAAGAGAATGCCAGTTCTTGTACGTGCCCATCAAACTAAATGGGGGAATGAATTTGCTAGCGCATTTTTTTTTCCCTCTGTGAAATATTTAGCTCTTGCTTCACTACTTGAATACACTTCTAGTTGCAGTTAATTCATGAGAGGGGAAAAAAAAGTGGCATTTCTGTGATCACCATTTGTTAAATTCTGGTGAGTTTACTGTGAGAAGTATCTTTTTACCTAGACTGTTTCTTGTATGTTTGTATTCTTTCTAAACAGGTAATCAGAGAGTTCTCAATCCCCTTTCAGTCTCCAGGTAGAGGAGCAGTTTACACTCCACAAACCTGTGAAACCAAGCTTGTGCTTGGTGTTTGTGAGATAGGGGGGAGGTTAGGAAAGGAGCTTAGTTTTAAGATGTTTGCAAACATGGACCACACTGTTCTATGTTCAGTAGTGGTGCTTGATTAGATGAAGAGTGGGGCAAAATGCAGCCTCATCAGATTTGCAGGATGTTGCTGTTCAGAAGGACCTCAAGATGCCAGGGAGCTGGGTTGATTGAAACTGAAGTCCAACAACAGTGAGTTTAAAGTCCTGCACCTGACTAGGTGGAAATAACCCCATACAACAGTGCAGGTTGGACTCTGCTTGCATGGATGTGGTATGGGGAAATCAGGGGCGTGCTCTCATGGTGGTAGAAGTTAGCCATATAGATGCAGCCCTGAGGCTGAGGGAAGGGATTGCTCAGTGCTTGAGAGGCTCCATCCACAGCGCATGACCCATGTATGACCACCCCCAGCACAAGAGATTCGCCAGAGCCACTGTGGTGGAGGCTTCCCAAGTTGGGGATGTGGCTGCAGTTCACAGTATCTCAGAAGAGGCTGGGGGCCTTGGGTTTGTTAAGCCAGGAGAAGCAAAGGCATGGGGCAATGGGGGCTCTTTACCAGCTTATCCGCAGTTAATGGAGAATATGGGAAACAGGTTCTTTTTTTGAGAGTCAACTGCTGCCAATTGCCGCAAGGGAGATGATGAGTAGATGCAAGGGAAAACTCAGACCTGGAGCGGGATGCCCAGGTTGGCTCTGCAGGTTTTTCAAAGCCTGACTGGGCAAGGCAAGCAACCTGACCAACTTTGAAGCCAGCCTCAATCTGAGCACAGAAGTTGGATTAGAGGCTGCTCAGAGGCTTCTTCCACTTCTATGAAATCTATAATAAAGTCTGGTATAAGGCTGGATCAGAACATGAATGAAATAGATGCATTTTTCATGCTCTTTCAGAATGCAAAGAGAAAGTTGTAATCCTCTGAACAAAGAATGCTGGGTATCAAACCTTCCCCTCCAAGCTTCAGTGAGGATGCTCTTGAGTCAGTTTTAAAATTGTCACAAATCTAAATGAGTTTAAATCTGTCATCTTCTTGTCATCTTTGAGTTCAGGCAAAGAGGATATAGTCTTATACTAGTGATAATAAATCCGTCTTTCTCCTGTTTTTCTGCCTGGCATGCTAAACATGACGGTACAGTTGGACTCCAGTTGGTTAAACGTGTTTCCTAGGGCAGTGCTTAAGGGCCACAAAAGGTAGCAGGTAGCAGCCTTGCTGTGCTAATCCTTCTGCTAGCACACTGCTAGGTATTCTCGTCCAGTGCAGAGGGTCTAATTGTTCAAATGAATTTGACATCTGCAGTAGTACTATACAAAACAAAAGACTGTGCTGCGTTCAAGGAGTGGAACTGAATAACCAATGGGTGTTTTCTTATAATTTACTCAGAAACAAACCTAATTTCTCCTTGTGCTCATAATCTTAGAGTTCATTTTAAATCCTTGAGTGTTCATAGAAAAAAAAAAAACCTGCATATTTGATTTTAAGAATCTGCATTTTACAGCTTATGTTGGTTATGTAATTTAAATGACATTACTTTTGGTTCCTGCTTGAATGCTTAATACACCTTATAGTATGTATTACAGACTGGTGTGCTTTAGAGGTTGTGCTAGTTAGCTCTACAAGTTAATTTAGGAGGATGCAGCTTATATTGCAGCCTATGTACTTGATTTTAATAGGGACAACTGAAACTATCTACAAGATTAAAATTATTTACTGAAGCAATTTGAGAATACATTTTAATGAAGTGCCGATAAGAGGATTTTTGCTATTGCTTGGAGAATTCATAAATAGGGAAAAAATTCTGAATGAATCCCCTAGCTCTCAGATAACATAAGCAAAATCAACCTCCATTTATTTTAGACCAGTGTTCTCTGAGTGCCTTAGATGAAGGTATGCTTCAAAAAAGTGCACCCAAGCAAAATACCTTGGGATGTAGTAAAGGGTAATCCGGGGGTGTGTTTATTCCCTCTACTGACAAAATGGTTTTAGCTGTTCTTTACTACTTAATGATGTGGAGGGGGAAAAAAGATGTCTCCTCCAGAAGAGGAATACATGTGCTGGCATCGAGGGTGGTTACGGATGGTGGGAAAGGACTGGTTGCACCATTCAGCTTTAGGCAGACAAATGCCCTTTTCAAAGAATGTTTCCATGGAGTGTAAGAAGCTGGAGGCCGTCTTCAGAGTGGAGGCCAGACTTGGGTGTGGGAGGACTGGAAAGTGGATGTAAAAATGCAAGATGAGAAAGGGCAGTGACGGGGAGAGCTGGGCACAGTCATGGGAAGAGGTGGTGGGGAGAAAGGGATTAGATTTTAGAGATGCAGCAGGGTTGTGGCCAGCAACTTAGACAGAAACTAGGTCTCAGCTCTCAAAGTAGCCTTTGCAGTGGAGGAGTTTTGGGGTTGATGTACAGTGGCAACACAAACAGGAGATCTCACTGGAAGCCCTACTCTCCATTCCTACTGCTTCTTCTTTACCCTCTCTTGTCTGCATGGTGTCTTCTTCAGGTAGACTGAGCTATTTAAAACCCAGGTAGTGTTTTCTGTGCTTGCTGGTGCTCAGTTAGCCCACTGCTGAGGCTACAAAAATAAGTGCTTAGAAGTATGTAGCGTGCCTCCACTTATAATCACTTAAAATGTAGCTTTTATATCCTTTCAGGGACAAAAGAGTATGGTAGTAATGAGGCTGTAATTTCCCTCTTGAACAACAGAGAAAAGGAAACACCTACTCAAATATCTACAGACTGGCCCTTGTTCCATTTATCAATATGAAGGTGACTTTTTGGTTGCTGTGGCACAGTCTGGTGTTTTGAAGCAAAAATAGGTCAACAATCCTGAGACTAAAGTTTGGACAACTTCAGCAGTACAATGCCCCTGACAAACAAGAAAATCAGTTCTAAGGGGTCTCTTCTCCACCCTGTAAAATGTTATCGATAAGATTGGTAAGAAATGACAAAAATTAAGAGATTAGAAAATATTTTTGGTGACTTGGACCCCAAGGAGACCAAATTGCACCCTTCTTAACGTGGGCAATGTCACAGAAAACCTTGGCCTGTGTCTGTCCTGAAGTTTGTGTCCTCAGGGCTTGCTGAGGAATGGGCAATGCTTCCCTCTTAGTACTGAGTAGCCTGGCCATAGCCACCTGGCACATCCTTATACTTACTAGCTTGAAAACAGCGAGTCACATTTCTTATCAGGAAATCCAACACAAAACAAGGCTGTTCGAGTATGCCAGGACTTGTCTTTTCATGGTCTGCATAAATCTGAATCAAAAGAGCAAACAAGCATGATAGTGAAGTTCTAGCTCCAGCCTGTGCTTTCAGTATTCTAAATCATTATCCGGGGTTTTCTTCTTTACAGAAGCTGCTTCCAAGTTTGTTAAAAAAAAAAAATCTTTGAAGTTAATCTGAAATTAAAACTTACAACTTGGAGCAGCATCATGGAGTCTGTACAGAAGACAGCTTTTGGTCCAAAAGCTCACTTAGTGAAATAAGAACTAGGGCAGAGCTTTCCAGTTACTGATAACTTGCATCTGCACCATTTATTCATCTCATGGAACAGACTTGCCCCCAAATAGCTTGTGAAACATTCTGAGCAATAAGGTTTCTAAAACAGAGATGTCTCGTTCAAAACTTCTGCAGAAGAGCTTGCCCTCAAAGTTTTTATGCTGGGATGAGACTTTAGGAGTTCAGTTGGCTTGTGCCTATGTGTTCACCAGAGGAGACCAGTAAAATGTTAGCATATTACCCACCTTGCTGTTATAGTTGTAGTCTTAAATTTAAAGCGTTATGTCACATGGGTGATATACACATATATGCCTAAGGACCAGCAATCTTGAATTTGTGCCTACTTGCTGGATTAAGAAACTTGAACTCCCCACTTGAACACTTTGGGGAGAAGTCAACTTTATTTTGAAAGCAAAAGACACCTTAGGACCTTTATGAAAGCTTAGACAGGCAGTAACCCCTGACATAATAGTGGCAAACTCATTCTTTGTGAGTTGTAATAAATCTACTACAAGAGTCATAAATGTGTATTTTCCCATATCAGCTGTTTGTGCCAAGACTTGCAACATCAGCCCATAAGTAAAATAATAGCACAGCTCCACATCTGGAGTGGGATGCTCACCCGGGAGGTGCTGGCAGCCACAAGTTTGGCTATACAGCCTCAGGAGGCAAGGGAGTGTCAAGGGGGAAAAAAAAATCAGAAAAGTGGAAAGAGGAGAGATTAAGCAGAATGAGATGAGGAGCAGGAAAGATAATGAGATGAGCATCAGACTGAGGAAACACACACACACACAAAAAAAAAATCCAGGGAGGCAGCAAGAGGGCAAGTGTTGCCTGAGATGGCGAGTAAGCACTGCTAGTCGAGCAGGTTGGAGAGAGTATATTTGCATTCAGCCTGGGTAGTGTCAATCCCTTAGATGCTAATAGAAACTGAAATGACTGTGCCATGGGAATTTCAGAGATGTTTATATTTGGTTTTGGCCTGTATCAGGATGGTAATTTGAACCCTCACAACTTTTCAGGGGCCTGGGGAGTGATGAAGAGCTTTGATTTGAAAATGTCAGTGTCTTAGGTGGTCAGATTGAAGCGAGCTATTGGCATTAAGGGCAGTGTGATAGTAAGCTGTAGTCTGTTGAGCTGCTGCAGTGTCTCCTGAGGATCTGCTCCTGCTCTGATGCACTCGGGTTCCCATCTGGGCCCCTACTGCCAGGGCTCACCTTGAGCAAGGGCAGCAGAAATGCAGTCTGAGTTTGGTTTGAAAAAAAAGAAACAAAAAAAAAGCACCCAAACCTCTATTTCCTGAGATGCAGGAGGTTGATAAATACATTAAAAATATGTAGCACTAGAACTGTGCTTGCCTGGTGTTTGGCAATTTTGGAAATTACGCCTTAATTTTCCTTCTTTAGACTCTATAGCACAATTATTGGTTTTGCTGTTCCACTTACTCCTCCCTGGTTATTAACTTATTAACATTTTTTGCTTTTTTATTTCTCTGTCTTTAGTCTCATCTTTCTGTTTCCCGTGCTGAGTTTCATGTGCACTTTCTCCCAACTTTTCCTTCGTAATCCATTATTGTGGATCCCCCTTCTCAATGTTTTCCTTCCTATTACCTTCCTTCCCCAGTTTCTTCCCCTCCTGTGTGTATGCCATAAAAAAATGGGAACTGGCCACCTTGCAAGTTAGTGTTCTTAATGTCCGCTACGCTTGTTCGTGTGGAAAATGAGGGCAGTGGAGGTCACATCCTAATCTGCACTAGATTTACTGCACAGGTAACAAGCCCTTAAGCTCCTAAATACCTAGGTAGCCTTCAGAATTTTGTCTAGCACTTTATAATTTATAGTATCACACTTCAGAGAATGTGCATGAAATAAAATACATTTCAAGGCTTGGGATATTCCAATTGTTTTTAAAAAATCTGTGAAATTAAAACAATTTATGAACTTTAGATCTATTTAAAATGAAATTCTTCCTGAAAATGAAGTGGTGGTTTTAATGATTTATGCAAGATGCCTGTGCAGAATAAGACTTCCAAGAAAGTGGTTATACTGTGAGCGGATGATTTCACTGGTCTTGCACTAAATTAGCAGGCGTTTAGAGGCTAGAGGATGCTTAAGACTGCTGTTTGCTCTGAAATAAGCTGTAAGCAGTCTGATTCTGAAACTCTACAGCTTCCCTGTTTATTAGCTTTCTATCTTGGTTAATACTGAGAGCTGCTCTACCAACCATATTCATGGCCTGCATTATATTTTTAACCCAGGTTTTCAAGTTGCCACGAACAAACAACTATGTTGAGTGAAGTCTTTTTTAATAATTGCTTCCATGTCTGTGTAGCCCTCCAGCACACATTGCCAGCATGTTCTGTGGCCACTGTAAGAATCTGAATTTTGAGAGGTTTTGTGACACAGCTGTTTTCTATATCTGTCTGTGGGACTGGATCTAGCCTTTGAATTTCAAAGTTTCAGTCATTATTAAAGTGAGACTTGTGATCCTACCACATTATCTGCGTGCCCGACGGACTCCTTGATATTCCTTGTGACTGTAAATACCAAATATGATTAAGTGCACAATGCACAGTCCATTACTTCCTTTAAACTCTTCAGAAATGCAAGTATTGTAATTGGCTTAGATTTATACAATTTACTCCATTTACTTATTTCCTAAATTTTTTTTTTGTCAGTATGCTGTTAACTTGGCAAATGTGCTTTCCTCCTCGTTTATAACATAATTCATAGTTGGCAAATTATAACTTTAGCAAGGCCTTAAGAGTAGTCTAAGCGTCAATAAATTCAGCCACCAGAGTTGATATTTGTTTTCATCCAATTTGTGTCTAAATATTTGTTTTTTTCTGAGAGCAGTCAATTCATTTTTCTCCTTGTTTCTTAACATTGAGAATGCACTCTCCTGGTCCTGCAGCCCCAGGAGAGCATTTTGGGAATGCTTATTTATGTAAGGGTATTCTCATAATCCATTTGGAAGAGATCTTTCTGTCATGTCAATAAATTTGGATCAATGTTTTAAAACCTGTGTGCTTAAAATGAGGTCCTGAGCTTTTAAATCCTTATGCATTTTATGAAATGTAAGTGCTAGTGTGAATTAAAACCTTTTTAAAAAATTTATTCAGAGTTTTACTTTTGACCAGTTTTACTCCACTAAGCCTGAACTGCTATTGGGGATCTTGGCTGACTACTTCACATTGAAGCTTGAGTTAATTTTTTATGTACTTCCAAGAAAAAAAGTATATCAAGACGTACATATAAAATTATCATATAAATATATGCAATAGGCTTACTGTGAAATATGTAAATCTGACTTATGTTAAGCAGTACCTAGAACTTCCAAGGCAAGTTATCAGACCATGTATTTATGGGACTAAATATCAGTTACTCTGATTATTGCTTTCACATAAAGTGCATTAATTCCAGCTTACACACTGTTTACAGGACCTAGTCTTCAGTCTATGCTAGTGTCAGGCTCAGTGTCAGGTCTCAAATTTCCTTTTATTGGGCCTGTATCTGGGACTAAGTTTTAAATCACAAAACTCAGGTTGGATGGGATGTTCAGAGGCCATTTGGCCCAGCTTCCCATGCAAAGTAGAGTCAAATATCAGACCAGCTTTTCTAGGTTTTGTCCAGTTGGGTCTTGAAAACTTCCAAGGAAGACAACTCTGCAACTTCTTCGGGTAACCTGCTGCAGTGCTCCTATAGTGTGTGGCTTCTTTTTCCTTACTTGGTCAAAACGTCCCCTCTTTTAATTTAGGGCTGCAGGGTCTTGATCTTTCTCCACATACTTCAGTAAAAACCCTAGCTCCAACACCTTAATCTCCCTGCAGGTGCCGGAAGGTTGTTCTCTGGTCCCCGTGAACAAACCCCACTCACTCAACCTCTCCTTCAAAGGCAAGCGCTCCAGCCTGCTGCCTTCCTTTGAGGTCAACTCTTGGGCCAGTTTATCAGCACCTTTCTTGTACAGGGAGATACATGTGGATTGAGAATTTCTAAGGAGTTTCCTCACTGGGTCCTTTTTCACTACTGGCAGCTCCTCTGTGAACTCTGTCTCTAGGCAGAAGGTCCTGGGAGAGCTTGGTGGTGGTGAAAACTAATGCCAAGAGCGTATTGAGTACCTTAGCCTTAAGTGTATCTGCTGTCATTAAATGTGCCTGTTGCCCTACTGAGTTACAAGCTCGTATTTTCTTTGCTTATTCTATCACTAATATAGTGGTAGAAGTGCTTCTTACTGCCCACAATGTCCATCAGCAGTTCCAACTCCAATAGAGCTTTGGCTTTCTAAAAATTCCTCATAAAGTGATTTCTTGGCCTGTCAGCCCTTGAAATTATCTGTTATCAGATCTTACAAACCTTGTCCCTTCTTGAGTTAACTGCAAAAGGAAAACTTTCTCCAGAGGTTATTGTTTTCCTGCCTGCTTGGAGTATTTCTTCTGTTAGATGGCTTTATAATGAAAGAAGGCAAGAATTATTATTTCTCGATCATCTTCTGAAGAAACCCCTAGCAGTCTCAATCAAAGATCGAGGGAGAAGAAATGTAACTCGAAAAGCTAATCTAACTCAACTGATTAGAAAGCTTGTTAGTCATGTTAAGGAATTCCTTCTGGGTGAAGGTTTGTAAGGGTAAGGCTCCAGGACATGGGGCAGCTCTGGCAATATGGATGTTATACTCAAGCCTTCTGTTAGTTTATATTTCTACATGCTGATTTGCTTCTGTGAATTCTGTTTATAGAGACTACTGATTTATTTGGCTCTCTTGGTGCCTGCTTAGCATACACCAACCTTCTACGTCTTTTTTCCAAAAGAAAAACAAATCCTTTTCATGCTGATCAGAAATAACTGGGTTTTTTCTTTTTCTTTTTTTTTTTGTTGTTGTTGTTTTGGTTTGGTTTTTTTTTTTTTTTTACTTTTTTACTATAATGGCTGAGGTAACTAGGAAAGTAGCTGTGTGTTTCATCAGACCTATCTGAGAAAACATTCATAAATGTTATAGAGGGCCTTAAATGTTGTAAAGGTAATATTGAGAACCAGAAGAATAAGGTTTGTTGAAAATTTGATAGATAATTTTGTACATCTATTTAATTTCAAATTTTATTTCAATGCTACTAACAGCAACATAAGTGAGGGGCAAGCAAGGAGCTGGTACAGTGGACTTCATGGTGAACAGTGGCCTGCAGAAAAATAGGTTGGCCTAAAATGTTGTTGTAGAATCAGAGCAACTACTATCTCTGTAGCCAAAACAGTAAGAGTGTGTAAATTACTTTCTTCTGAGGCACTCCTTTGGGAAGCTTTTGTTCATGTCAGTGTGCTTGGATTCAATTTCCTTTAGCACTTATATGCCTGGCTAATTCTGTGTAGGCTATTTAGATCAAGTTCTTGGGATTATTTCCTGGTCTGAAAACATCGAAGTCAGTTCTTGATGGATCCATAAGGCAGCTGCTCTCTTAACTGTGGGTGAAAATCTGTTTTCCACTCGTTTGGCTCATTGTTTATGCAACAGGTGACAATACTGCTGAAACTGGGCTAACATCTTCACAGCTATTGCAGAGAAGACAGTGAAAGGAGAGAAAATCAGGCCCTTTTCAATTCAAAAGCAGATACAAAAATGCACAGAGAAGCACATGTACAGATCAATTTGATAAGTATACAGCATCTATTGCACAGCACATTGGAGAACAGCACCGATCCATTTTATGCTGCAGAAGTGGAAAGCTGTTTTATAATCTATTCTATGAACTCCAAGCAGGCACCTAATTACAGTGCTGTTCCTTTTTATGAAGACCAGAGGAAGTGATTTTAGATATACTTTGCTTGCTCACTTCCTCCCTGTTAATTTTGTAATGTGTTTTCTTCTCTGACCTGAAAGCCTTTTTCTTCCTCCTTCCTCTTTGCCACTTTTGGTTAATGGTGGACAGCATCTTTTGCTAATGAGATGAGCTATTAAAATAATGACAGCTTTTAATGCATTTCTATTGAGAAACAGGCTTGAAGTGCTCACCATGGAAGACATACAGAGTCCTTATTCTATCAGAACAAAGCTGGATGGCCATTTTGCTAGATGTTTATAGCCCTATTATTCCTATTCCTACAGCCTGCCTATTAGGGAAATAGGCAAACATTAAACATGCATAACGTCTTTTTAAGAAATCCCAGATTAGAAATATAAAATTGAGAGCAGAAAGATGTCATGCTCAGTCCAATATACTTGGCTTATTCTCATCAAAGGCAAACATACTGCTTTACTGAAAATCAAAAAATCCTAAAATACACGCTGTGATAAATGAAAAACATTGATATAAAAAAATACCTCGGTCATTAAGGTGTTCCAGAGTTTTTTCTTGATGCTGCCAGTTAGTTGCAACTATCAAGTCCTATTATGCGAGCCGAGTTGATTATGTAAGCTAGAATAGGCTGTTTCAATTTGAACACAATAGTGGGTCATAGTCTGAATAATGACATTATGAATGGGCCTGAGCCTTAGCTGTACTGGTTTGAATCCTCCGTGCCTCTCTATGTACTTTAATTTGCATGAGAGCCATAAACCATGTGGCACCAACCAGAATCCTAGAGCTTGGCAATTTATTTCCATAAGAAAGGTGACGTACAGAAGCTGTATCACTCAGGCTTCCTATTCTCTGTGCACTTCCTGACTGCATCTACGATGGGACCTGGTCTCCTCTGAGATGTGGGTCAGGCATGGGGGTCTCACAAGTCCAAACCTAGCTAGGCTCTAAACCCTAGTGGAGTTGCTTGAAAATTGCTACTACTAAAGTGCATAGATTCACCAAAATTTTGTTTGTGTTGTTACAATGGAGAAAGAGCTTGGCACTGTATAATCCAGTGTGATTTTCCTGTGCTAATCTGCTACTTAAACCATGGCATTGCACACTGAATCGACAGGTGAGGATTTCTGACCTTGGGGGCAGACCTCAATCATAGCTCTCTGCCTAAAATTACAGTACTGTTCATAAGCTCTGTTTCTTAAGGGACCAGCAGAAAATTTAGCATCTCTAGCAAACCTTCTGGGCAGGTGACTATAATAAACACCAGAGAAGCATGTCCAGTCTTTTCCTTGATCTTACAGAGAAATTGTCCAGTATAGGGCCTTGTTTTTGTTTTGTTTTGTTTTGTTTGTTTTGATTTGTTGTTGTTGTTTTGGGTTTTTTTTTTTGGATTTTTTTTTTTTTTGGAAGCAGAGCCGGGTCATTTACAGACTCTCACCTGGGGTTACTTATACCTTCAGAGTTCCTGACCCATATTATGATTTGGCAGTATAAGCCCCTTTTCATATACTTTCATAGATTTTTTTTTGAGCAAAAAGGTTGAGGAAGCATATTGCTGTGCTAGTTTATTACACCTTTATTAAACTAATTAAAGCTTGGCCAATATGGTGATGAAATTATCATCTATCAACTTTGCTTTGTCTTTAATTTGACTGCTATATCGAGCTTTAATTTCTTGCCAGGAGAAGCTACTTGACACAGGCGGCCTGCCTTATGTTTGTTCCTGCCACAGGAACAAAAGAGCTTTCCCTAAGTCTTAGGGAACTTAGCCTGAAGGTTGGACTGCATGGCAAATCAGCTTTTGAACTGCTCCACTCTTCTATCAAAGACAACGGAGACTTCCACAGCATAGAATCATAGAATGCTTAAGGTTGGAAGAGACCTCTAGAGATCATCTAGTCCAACCCCCCTGCACATGCAGGGTCACCTAGAGCACGTGGCACAGGACTGCGTCCAAGCGGGTTTTGAAGATCTCCAGAGAAGGAGACTCCACAACCTCTCTTGGCAACCTGTTCCAGTGCTCTGTCACCCTCACTGTTAAGAA
>NW_010582218.1:290256-307120 GCF_000705375.1 Tinamus guttatus
ACTCCAGATGTGGCCTCACCAGGGCTGAGTAGAGGGGCAGGATCACCTCCCTCGACCTGCTGGAGACGCTCATCTTAATGCACCCCAGGATCCCATTGGCCTTCTTGGCCACGAGGGCACACTGCTGCCTCATGGTCAACTTGTTGTCCACCATGACACCCAGGTCTTTCTCTGCAGAGCTGCTCTCCACAAGGTCGGTCCCCAGCCTGTACTGGTGTCTGGGGTTATTCCTCCCCAGGTGCAGGACCTTGCACTTGGCCTTGTTGAATTGCATGAGGTTTTTCACCGCCCAGTTGTCCAGTCTGTCCAGCATGGTGACTAATAAGACAGTATAACAAAAGGCAGAGGTGTTGCTGCAGTGAA
The DNA here is from genome assembly GCF_000705375.1 of Tinamus guttatus. Next base: position 290,620 of record NW_010582218.1, read on the forward strand.
ACAAGGCTAAAAATAAGTAGCTTGAAGCACTTCTACTTGATTAATCAAGATCTTTAATTTAGCTGTTTTTTTGGCAGACCTTCAAAGTATGAGTTGGTGCCTTTTACCTCAGAGAGGCAGGTTCATCAAGGTTTCCTTGTTGCTAATGCTAAATTTTCTGTACTAAAAAGTTAGGACAGAGAAATACATGTAGTTTTTGACATTGTGGATAGCAGAAAAAGTCCATTTTCTTGTCTTTTTTTTCTTGTGGGAGTTGCTTCCTTTTTCTCCAGCACATGAGCAGTTGTGGCTCTTGGGCTGTGTGAATCTAAGAATCCAGTCAGATCCTTGTGACTGGGTCATAGTCATTGCAGTCAATACCCTTTAAGGGAAGCAGTTAATGTACAAAGTTTCATCACTGAATATACCTCAAATTTGGCAAATACAAAATATAAAAGCATAAAGCATATATCCTTAAAAGTATAGAAGATTAGAGGATTAAAGATGTAAGGAATTTATTGTTGACTGTTTTATCCCTTCTTGTCTGGATGATGCAATGGACATGATCTAGAATCTGCCAAAATCGTATTTTAGGTAAAATACTTAATTGTCTAATCTGTTTTTTTCCCCTCAGAGACATGCCTTTAGTGATTGAATTTTTCTTAACATACTCAAGATCACTTGAGTAGCCAAAGACTGGGGGACAGATAGGAAACTGTAAGCCTTGCTATAAAATACAAGCTTGTTGGCTGCTGTTATTGTAGTGCTATAAAACCATGAGCTGGGTTTGCATCAGAATAACTCATTTCCCCAGAGCTGGTCTCAGACTGAAGTCAGTGTTCCTCACATCAAATTAATTTGCTCAAAAGTGACCTAATTCTGTAATCCTTGGTCATACAAGGACTTTGTTTAAAAGTGTCGAGATTAAACATTGTTGATGTGTGAGGATTCCTGAATAGGAATTAATCTTCCAAATGAGAATTTTATTTGCTTGCACAATAAAATTATTTTTAAGATGAAAGAATTAACACATTTGAGGTAAGTAATACTGTTGGGCCGTGCTATTCCAAATGCTTTATGTCCATCTCCTTAGTTGATATTGACAGTCAGTCAAGGTTATTTCATCTAAATTACTTACCCAGAGCAGAATGTGATGGGCAAGAAGCAGATATCCTTGAACAAGAGAAATATGTGACCGCTGGAGCGCAGTTTGTCAGCCCAGGAGTTGAATCGAGAGCTAGGGAAGGTAGAAGGGAGAGGGGGCTCAGATCCCTGTTTTATCAGCATGCCTCTACAGAAACTCAGTCTGAGGCCTTTGCGTTGCCTGTCTCACAGGTAGATACACAGGCAGCATAAAAAGCTTCCCAGAAGAGTGATGTGGAAGGCAGAGCTCTACAGAGAGCAAGCCATGAAACATTTGTGCCGCCTTCCAGTCTCTTGTCACGCTTTGCATTTGTGTGTTTGCAATGACTGCCCTGGCATCTGCCCTGGAAGCAGGTCTCTCTCGGGCTGCTGAGCTGCTGCAGCATGGGGTAGCTCTGATTAACCATGTACAGCTCTGATGGGCACGTATTGCCAAAAAATATTTGTGGTTATTGTGATTCCTGCACATCTAACATGTCTCTGGAAAGGGAGCACTTTCAAAAAAGTGGTTCACTCCTTACTGTGGACCTCTCTTCTCAAAATGCAATACTCTTTCTATGTATGAACAGCTGTGCTGGGCAACATTTTTACTTTATGACATAAATTGCAAAAAATATCCATTAATACTGGCATAGCAGAACAAGTGCGTGAAACTTGTGTTTCATCTTCAGTCCCGTGACTAAAACATGGTAAAGGAGATTTGAACAAGGTAAGTTGGTTAACATGTAAAATGGAACAACAAGAGCAGCAGCAATACTCATGTGTATCAGGATAGCAACTTGTAAACATTTCCAGGGCCACTCCTTTGTATTGCTTTAGGACATGTGTGTTGCCAGGGTGCCTCATTTCTCAACCGCTCTCTTAGCAGCTCCAAGTGAGGGACGTGCCAGGCAGCATGGCCTGAAAAAAAAGGCCTCCTGGGAAAAGCAGATCCATTTTTTTTTGGACCACATGGAGCCTTGAGCTCCTGTTGGAAAGGGGTGTGTGAGTGTGTGTCTGTGTGTGCTTGCTGTTGTGAGCAGCACACAGCAAGCCAGGCAAGCATGTGTCCTTATGTACTGCAAGAAACTGTTAGCTGCTTTTAGTGTGGAAATTCATTACCTGTGGAGGATTTTATCTGTGTTGCTATCTTAACGAGTCTTGCTTGGGAGTGGAAATCTTCCCAAATGTTAGTTTTGATGTATCTATCTGTATACAGACACTCAGAGGCACTTAGTGTCAGAGGTTTTAGGTAAGAATCTGTTAAATGTAGATTGAATAAACGTCAGATATTGAGACTGCTGGAACTGAGCTTGACTGAGAGATTTTAAGATTTTGTTGAAACACCTGGATTTCTCACTGGCAGTATAACCCACTATGTATGCATATTGGTATTTATTTGTTTTACAAGTGCAGTGGATTTTATTTGGGAACTGCCAGGTACATGTGTGCAGTTTGGGTAACAGGAAGTAGAAATGAGCTTCTTTCCAGCTTTTGGGTTGAGTTGGTTCCCAGTGCTCTTCTGTTTTCAAAAGCAAGTTTAACTAGAGGGTTTCAACTATCCACACACCAGAATATTGTGTGGCCTTTGCCTTTTTGGCTCAATGTGCAAGATCCAGCTGACTGCATTGACATTCTTTTGTGTTTTGGAGGGAAGAAAAGGAAAAAAAAAAAAAGACTGTTTTATCCAATGCCACTATCTCCGGGTATGGGCAGTCAGTAGGTATGCACAGTGCAAGGAAAACAGGGGTAAAGCACCAAATAGTTAAGATATAAGCAAAAACAACAGAATTGTCCTTCCTTCTTTGCACCCTCTTTAAGGAGAAAAGGGGCAAGAGGAGCAGCTGAGTAATGCAGGATTCTTGGGTCAGAGGTGTTACTGTAGTTCTTGGTGCTTGGTGCAGAGTTGTTCTTTGGTCTCTGGATGTCATTTTTCTCTGCACTCTTTGAAGTAATTCTTATGAAGTAAAGGAAACAGCTTGATTTGGGAAGGACATGAACAGGACTGGGACAAGCAGATGGGAATAAAATATGACATAAGACAAATATATGGTTGATGTTTGCCTAGGACAGCTATGGTCTTAACTAGTTACATTGTGCATTTTCTCTGCAGGTGACTTTTTAATTCCAATGAGAACTTAGTTGTAACAGCTTTGAAAATACCTGACATACTGAAGTTCAATACAGAAGGCTACACGGAGTATAATGACTCACAAGACAGGAGATAAATTATACTCAAAAAACAAAACAAAACAAAAGCCCCACTTGTTCCAAATACTATCTTGCAAGCAGTAATTGTGCAACATCTAGGATTGCTCTATGAAACATTTATTTTTGTTTAACAAGGAGGTAATCTAAACCAGCTTAGTTTGGGAGACCAAGTTGGGCTTCTCTGGTCTGACTGGGGGGTCATAAATTCTACTTTTGAGAGGGGTTTAGGGAAAGGTTTTTTGGACTAGGTCATGTAGCAGGAGTTGGGCTATCTGACCCCAAATGTATATCTGACATGATGATTCTATGCTTCAGGAGCTGTCAGAAGAAAATCTCTTGGGTTATTTTTGTTACAGCTTTGACAGCAACAACTGCTGTCTTGAGGCACTAGAAAAGAAAAAGTGAACCTGACAGGACAGGAATGAATTGCCTCCACGACAGAAGGAAAGTGCCTTATGTAGGAAGGCAATGCACAGACAGCAGGAGGGAGAAGATAAATAGGAATGTATATGAGAGCAATCTTTTCTATATTGAGTGTCTAAGAGCATTATTTTTCCTTTTACTTTTTTCCCTTGTCTTCCGTTCTCTCCCTGTCATGAAGTGTACTTCTTTAAAATTTATATGCTTGTTTTAGTAATTATTATTATGTATGTATTCATTGTATTTTGTGTCTGTCTCACCATTTTGCATATTAACCCCATTTCAAACACCTCTTCTAATCCTACACTGCCTTTAGATGCCCGTAGGAGGTTTTTTAAATGGATGACATGGATATAAATCCCTCACTTAGGCAACTCGCTGGAGGCCTCAGAATTCCTAAGCTGCTGCTGCTCTAAAATCTCTAAGCCAGGAAGCAATACGGAATGTTTAGCAGTTGACTTGCAAGGTTTTCTTATCATCCTGTGTTGTGGGCTTGGACTCTAATGCCTCGGATTGAAGGTTGTTTTGGGGATGCTGTTCAGGTCCTCTAGCTCTCTAGGTGATGTGCAGAAATGGGGAAAATGTTGATCCTGTTGATGTCTGACCCTTTTAAGTACAAAATTGTATGCTGGGAAGCATGTGTTAAAGAAGATACTGTTCAAGTAATTAACAGGAACGGTGGTTAAACTTACTAGGCTACAGTTGCAGGTTTGCATGCTCTTGTGGTACCTGGGGTATTTTCATTTGCCAGTTAACTTGTATGCTTAGGCTCTACTTTGACACTTGTAAAACATTTATTTCAAATCATCAATGTAAGAAAAAGATTATTTTTGTCCTAACAATTTAGCAAGCATAAAAAAAAAATGAAGCTGAGCTGAAAACTTAAACTTTCAAACAAAAGATTTGTTTGAAAGATTTTTTTTTGCAGAAAAGGCATGTTCTGAGAAAGACAAGGGGAAAGACATGAAGAGGAAAAGAAAGGTACAATTCTAAAGTAGGACAGGAATGGCCTAGAAAATTGAAAATGTCCACACTACTTTGATTACGCAAATTTCTGTAGTTCCATTTCCCTGAAATAACTTGCTTAAAAAATCTTAGGTTTTCTTTTGGCAACATGTTACAGAAAAACATGAACAAAAATAGAATTAATGGTTGATTTTTGTCATGTTGTAGAGAAAAGCAAGTTTTGGCTCTAAATAAGCAGCATCTACTTCTTGTTATTACAGCTGAGATGCTTCAACTAAGAATAAGGTAAAATAAAACCTTTCTTTGCCCTGCTCTGCTGCTCAAGTCTAAGGGCTGTGTTGGTGAGGGCTGGAGACAGAGCAGGATGAGTAGCTACGGTCAGCAGTGGCTCCATCATTAAGTCCAGTGATGGACTTAATGCCTGCACATTTGTTCATGCGTTGTCTGTGGAGATCAAGTTAAACAAACCATCTGAAGCAAATAAACCATTAAACTCTAAATGGAAGAACTTTCTGACCCCCAGGTGAACAAGAAATCTGCAGCTCACAGGGAAATTAAGCTGGTGTATTATAACAAGGCAGCAAGCTTGCACAAGTCAGAGGTCAAAAGCTGTTCCTCTGCAGTTTGGAGGGTTTCCTGACATATCTCCACAAGCTAGAAATTATTCAGACATTAGGTGTGCAGAAGATAAACTTACTATATATTTTTAAAGTAATTCAAACCCCTCTTGTCCCCTTGGCTGAGAATCAGTGACATCCTTCCACCTTCTACCCATAACTGCTTGCATAAAGTCCTTTTCAAGACAGGCCTATCATCACATCATGCCAAGTCTCTCCTTGCATCTTTTGGTAAGGAAATTATCTTTATGCTCCAGGATTATGCCAGTTGGAACAAGCAAACCCCCATCATTAGGCATGGCAGACTCCTTTCGGATGCTGGCGTGCTGGGTGGCATTCTCGTTGTATGGCTGAGTGTATCTAAATTCTAACACTGAAGCTGTAATTTATCTGGAAACCCATAATAACAGATTTGTCCTTGTCACCTTTGCCTACCCCCATCCCCTGGACAAAAAACACACAACAACCTGCTGGTGCTAACTGGACCAAGATTTTTGCCTATTTTTCTTTCCTTTCTGGCCCCATATTTTATTACGTTTTCTGCTTGAACCTGTCAACAGTGAAGGAAAGTGCTGCAATGTCTCAATCTGAGACCCAGAGCTATGAGGGGGTGTTGAAGAAAGACTCCATCACCTGTGAACTGGCAGAGTGAAGGATGCATGCTGCATACTTAAGAGCACCTACAGATCATGAGATTGATCACCTCCATGGCAAGTGCTGTACATTTATAGAGGCAGACAGTCCCTTCCCTACAGAAAATCTCTCCTGTGTATGCTTGCTTCTCTACTACTGCTCAGAGAGCTGCTGTAATTAGGATTTTCCTGTTCCCTCTGGCCTTTGCTTTCTGTCTTCTTTTTCTCAGGCTTCCTACAGCAAGAAGGGAAAGGCAGCCTTGCAGCGCTTCTTCCTTGATTTGAAGCACCTCATAGGGCATCAGCATGTTTTGTTCAAGCTTCATCAGGGCAGATGTTTTTTTTTTTCCCCCCAGAGCAGGGGGGAAAAGTGTGGCTGGAAGCTGGTATAGTATGAGTAGCTTGTCTGGCTTCATGGCAAGGCTGGGTTGCAGTGTCTTTGTGCCATCCTCTGAAAAGTAAATACAGGCAAATGAGAAATAAAGGGTAAGTGGGGAAGCATGTTAAGAGCTAGCAAGTTGAAGAAATCTAGGAAGAGGATATGGGTGAGACAGGGAAGGAGCTCTCGGCAGGTTACACCTAGGTGGCCATTTCAATGATACTATGGCTGCTATTACTAAAAGCTTGCAGAGTCTGTGTCATGCATCTCTGTATACTGGAAACTATTGCTGCAGCAGTGGAAGCTGCCAAAAATTTCTTCAGAAGGTTCACAACTTTTTCTTTCCTGTTACACACACACAAAAAAAATCATTTTCAACTAACTTTGCAGCCTGAACAGAAGAGTGAAGGAGCAAATTTTGAAGAACATACTTGCTTCCTCAGCAGGGAGCTTTTAGAGGATAAGACTGCACATGGATGTTTTCAGTGGTTAAAAACTTATAATCAGTTCTTTCATCCCAAAGCTAGCAGCCAAAAGCTTCAGCCTTCAGGAAAGGCACGAAGCAGATATAGGCTGAAACACAAGGCTTTTGGTTTACAAGGTTTTTTGTTGTTGTTGTTGTTTGTTTGTTTTTATTGAGATCAGGAAATAAATAACAAGTCCTTTAAAGTTTGAGACTTTCAGTCTTTAGACTAAAACCTGGGAGCTACATTAACAGCATCATGAGTGCACTTAAACGCTAGAAGTATTGCAGGCTGCAATGTGAGTGAACAAATGCAGTATATGGCCTTGTAGAAGGTACCCAGTCAATTTATATTGCCAAGAACAGAACAACTTTAATCTGTAAGTCTTCATCTCCCTTCGCCCTTAAGATGTGCTGTTGACAACAAAGCTTCCATGTCAGAGAATCTCAAATGAGAGGAGCTGGTGTTAAGTGGAAAGGATGAGGGATTTAGGGTGCAGAGGGAACCAGGGAGCGGATATAGCAAGAGCACTTTACACAAACCACCAAAAGAGTGTTAAGCAGCTTGTTTGAGGCACTGTGGTAATTCAGATGAGTTTTTTTTTTTTAAAAAAAAAAAAAACCATAGTGGGGAAAGACGAGATGAAAGATGATGAAGCCTTATCCAACTTCATGTGGCTTTATGTAGAAAGTTGACATGGTAATGGAGGTTTGTGAGTGCTCTCTGAACTGTGGACAATGAGCTTTGGGGGAGATTTTTAGTTTGTGTTCTGTTTTGTCCTGCTTTTTTCTTTTTTGCTCTCTTTTTTTCTTCCCACTATATCAGATATAGCTTATACAGGTTTTTGTTCAGGAAAAAATGAAACTTACAGACCAAAAATAAATATGTGAATCAAAACTTGATTATTTTAGTAGATGGGCTTTGTGCACAAAAAGGATAGCTCAAATGCTTGTTTGTTCCAAAACTAAGGGAAAGGACTTGTTTGTGGCTGCTTCTTTTTCCCTAAAGGTGACAATGTCAGGCATAAGACAAATTACTGAAGAAAGTTTTGTTCCTCCTTGCAGATTCTGACTCATCCATATCTTTATGGTGTTAAGCGTTACCTGTGAATGTGATGTCTAAGCATGTTTTTTGCGCAGGGCTGAATATGTCATCAAGAGTTTCTCTGAGGAAAAGGACAATTTGGATAGTGCCTGCATTTCATTTAACTTCCCTCTTCCATTTATCACTGCACAATTTGCTGCACTGCGGTGGCTGTTCTCGTAAGCACAGCACATGCCGCTATGGCAGCGCCCTCTGAACCAAAAAAGAATAAATAATACTTTCAATCAAGGGTTTTCACTGAATGAAACTAGGAAGTTTTGCTAACTTGGAAATGAGTTCCTGAGATATTAGTGCACCTATGTGGAAAAACAAGACCTCCTCACGTAACAAGGCTGTTGGATGTTACCTATTGATCCATTTTAAGTGCAACAAATTTATTCAGAAGGATCAAGTCTTTTTGTCTTCCTTTAATTCTGCAAAGCTGTCAAAAAAACCCTACGATTCTGTCAAAATTGTTCCGTGTGCAACTAGAAATCATATGAAAGAACCTTTTAGAACTCCTATCCTGTACCGCCATGCTAGAACTGAAAATAAATTTGGGAAATGATTAGCTGCCCTGAAATAAAAGGAGATTGATGAAGACTGACAGTCCATTGCCCCAAACTGTGTATTGACATTTGTGTTGAGAAAAACAGCATTTTGAAGGAAGCATCTTTGACCTGTCAGGAAAAAAAAGACTTGTTTCTTGACCATACAGAAATCAAACCCTGAAGAAAAGTTTCAGTTAAAAGGCTGCCGGCTTTGGGAGCAGCTCCCAAGTAAAGCTTTAAACCATCAAAATTTGATCCAGTCAGGCACTTCAAAATATATTGTGGAGAACAGTGTTACTTTGGTAAAGGAATGAACAAGTCGTATTTGAGTTATCAGTAAGCCTTTTCCACCTGCAACACCTTTCTTTTCCTTAGGAACAGGTTGGCTCCTTCAAATCTTACATTCTCTGGTGCGCATTTAAAATTACAACTAAGAGGTTGAATGTGCCAGTTGAGGTTTTTGAAAACAAGATAGAAAATAAGAGGAATCTTATGTACAGACAGAGGTAGGTTTAGACTTGAAGGGTAACAGCCATCTGGGTGCTGTGTGGGAAGCAACTTGTCTCATGGTCTCAGTCCTGTAGTATTTCCTGGTCTTTGTTATCGGGCAGGGGGGTGAGCAGAATATCAGAGTCCTCTCTGGCAAGCTCAGTTCCAGATGTAACTCTGGGGAGAACCATCCTCTGATTTTTCTGACAGTGCAGAGAGTCGCAAGTTTCCTGGGTACGATTTGCTTTATTTTACTCGGTCAATGTGATTTTTTTTTCTAGTAAGATAAGTACTAACATAGCTGTCTAAATACCACTATTAGCTGAGGAAAATGATACCCAGACTGGATTACATAGATGGCTTAGAACCTGATATATTGACAAAATATGCAATAAGGAGTCATTATGTTTTGTGATAAGAACTGTTTTTTCATTAATTTTCCTGAAATTCCTCTTTTTTTTTTTTTTTTGATGGTTTTCTGATGAAACATGGCCTTAAGCTCCATCAGGACATCTTGTGAATATTGTGGCAGTGCATTTCTTCTGGTACAGCTCGATGTAGATAGCTAGCACGCATGTGCAGCTCTAACAAGCAAATTCAGAATCCCTCTCGGACTTGCAGCATGAACTGCTTTTGCAGTATAGACACAGAGCACCCAATGATGGAGAGCGTTCGCGTTGCCCTCAAAGTGTCTTGTTGTGCTTCTGGGAGGTGACGAGCCTGTTCTGTATGTATAGACTGCATGGTCTTAATTGGGATTTGCATTCTGTTTGGGGGAGAAAACACAACATGCAGCTGAGGAATTTGCATAGTGGCTTTCCTGAAAAACAGAAGCTATGGAAGGGTCTGCAGTATCCAGCTTGCTTTGTGCGCATCACTTGAAAGGCTGAATCATCCCCCAGACTATACAGAAGTAGCCATTTTATGAAGATGGTCAGGTAGGAGGATCTAATGTGCTCCAGAAGCACACTAACAGGTAACTAGCTAACTGTTTTTGATATCCCTCCAAGAGAAACAATTCTCCATGTCAACTGAAGCTATTCAGCTAGCATGTGCATGCTAATGGTCTGTTAATGGATCACTACAAGGAAGTAATCTGCTAACAGTACTTGGTTTCCACTAGTTTCCAAGAAGGGATCTCAACATGATTTTGGAGGTCCTCAGTTGCTTTCAGGACCAAGCCTTATGGGTTGCTTTTAAGCTTAGTCTCAGAAAATGTTTTTGTTTCTTCTCAGAAGGCAGGAAATCCTGAAGAGATTTTCTCACAGAAAAGTTCAACCCCGGAGGGGGAAAAAAATGCTAATCTTGAAACTTTACAAGGATGATATGAAGGAATCATACTTTGAAAACCAAATACACTGTCCTATTAGGAGCCAACTTTTTTTTTTTTTTCCTTCCATGATATATCACTGTGTCTCCTTTTCTGCACCTTTGTGGTATTGTGAATGCTGTGATGCTGTGGTTTGGCTGGAGAAGTTCTCTAGAAGAGACTGGGTGATGAAGTAGTTGAGCTGAAACTCCTCTGTAGCACAAGGACAGCTTAATCATATCCAAAAGCTGTGGGTTCGGATGTTTGTTTTATTCTTGGCAAAATCTCATTTGGGAAGCAGGTGCTCCTATATTTTGCTTCAAAGCAATTTCCACAGAACACTTCGACTGTCTTTATTAGGAAGTGACAAGTATGTTAAATCTGTTGTTGGAAGTGACTCTGTTTAGAATGTAACTTGCAGTTGACTACAAAATGCTATATTTCTGAAATATTTTATTTCATCTTATTTTGTCTCTGCAGCTCTACATTCTTTGAATTGATATGTTTACATATAAAACGTATATACACTTCTCATTTATTATCATTTATTATTTATTCTCATTATTATCATTGTAAAAATAATGGCAGATGGGTCTTCCTTTGTATTTGTAAACAACGCTTGACAAGAAATACACATTCTCGTCTAAAATTGTTGTTTATGGTGAAAAGTGGTCTTTAATAAGAAGTTACAGTCTATGTTCATCAGAATCCAGGATTTCTGCAAAATGCTTCAATAAACTTGTCACACAGATTTCTCTCCCTTCTGAAAAAGACAACTTAATACTTCTACTTTTTACCTCTGTTTTGGTTTTACCGGTTTACAGTGGACATGCATGTGTGTATATGCAGGCTAGTAGGTTTTTTTGCATATTCTAATTTCTCTTTATATACAAAGGAAAAGGTGCCCTTCAGCCGAACTGAGTTTTAATTCCGTTTCAGAGAACATCAGAACACAAAAGGATCAGAGTGTGTTGTGGGTGTCTTCTGGATCATCTGCAAGGATGTGGGTGGTTCAGGTTGGGCTTTGCTCACATCTGATCACAGTCTGATACTTTTCCTGTAATTCTGCCTTCAGTGTTTGAGGTTTATATCAGCTATTAACTCTTTAGGCCAGTGTCTTCTATGCTGTGTCGTCCCCAGTTGCCTGCTTTCAGTACGTCTCCTTGCAGCCTTCCGAATCTGATGCAGCGGTTCCTAAGGAGAGGATTAAGGGAATATAGCGTTTTTTTCATTTAAAAGAAGAAATCTCAAAATATGTTTAACAGCCTCCAGCAGTGTTTTCTCCATCTCTTGACCCACCACACCCCATATTTTAGCACCAACACTTGATTTAGTGAGGATTAGTTTGGAGGTGTTCTCATTGCTTCTTTGGGAAAACAAAATTTTAGCCAAGTAAAATGCTTCCAAAAGATGCCTCCTGAATGTGATTAGTTGAGACTTACTCCAACCTGGCACCAGGTTTCCCCAGAGATCATCTGCCCTGAGTAGACCCCCGGCATCTTCACACCACCAGCCTCATGACTGGACTGGTCCCAACCATCCTCCTTAGTGTGACTAAGCATGTTCCACCTTCAAGCCCTGGTGGCTGAACTGGATTTTTCCCTGAATCATGGCCTCGACTGAGGTGGCAGCAGTGCTGGTAACTGTGGGCTTAGGGGATACCTCTCCTGTGCTTTCCACCTTTGAGCCCAAAGGCACCTCAAGGAGGATGCTTACCATACATGGCCTCATGGCCTTGTTCCTGCAGAGGGTGCATTGAACAGGCCGCAAGTCACCGGCAGCAGGTATTGACCTCTGCTTCTCAACTGGGGATAGTGGGAAGAAACTAGACTCTACCCAAGGGTTCACGGGTGCTTGTGACAATTCAGTTTCCTTTGATCCCAGAGCTGCTATTAAATTCTCCCATTAAATCAGAGTGCTGTTTTCCCTGTGGCCAAGAGAGGTTTAGCTTTATTTTGTTCTTTATTAGGCTGCAAGAAACTCCTGTTTCTGTTGTTGCTGTACAGCCATTTGACTACAGTAATCTTTCTTGTGCCCTAGTGCTACTTCTGTAAAGCTATTGCCATTGAATGCAACTTTGCATAGAACTCCTTGCCGTATTAGGGACTGTCACCATTGTCAATCTGTATATATTATTCTCCTGACACATTTGATTGCCCCTTAGGGCCCCTTAAGCATTTCTTGCTTTTTCTTCTGTAGTCTGGCACATGCTGTTGGGCTCTTTTAATAGTTACTGTGTACTTTCTCTGAGTGCCTTCAGACAAGCAAAATCCAGTGCTGCCTTGGTTCTTACATCCCACAGTTCTGAGCCGGTAGTTTGAGTCTAAGCTTCATGTCCTTTTCCTTTCAGGTCAATCATCTTAACCAGTCCTGTCTTTGTACTTCTTTGTCACTGGCATTCCCAGTTTATGTACTTGGCTGATAAAAACACAAAAATCTGAGTTTGATGTTTCTTTTGGCTATTTCTGTGCAACGTGTGTCCCATTCTCATGTGTGCATTGTCAGGGAAATAGACTTTCCTCGATCCCTAAAGGAAGCACCCTGTCATACTTAGTCTTAAACAGCAATCTAAAAAGCTAACGGGATTTTTGAGAAAATGTCTTTGTCAAAATGCTCACATGATTGGGGGGGGAAATAAAATCTTTGAAGATACATGGTATTCATGAAGCAGGTGGAGTAGTTTGAAGTATCTGGGGCTAGGTATCAATAAAGGTCTCTTCTCAGTTGATACCATGAAGTAAAAAAGAGCACTTGCAAATCCAAGCTGCTACTATTTTATAGCTGGCTTTGCTTCGGAGAGAAGACAATCTTAATGCTTTATCTAATCCAGATCATTACTGAAGTTCTAGGGAAAAAAAAATACTATTACACTAAAATCTTATTTTATAAAATAAGGCACTCTTCAGTTTTGACTCCGCATGAAGATATGGGATAGGTTCTGAAATTGTTCAGAGAATAAACCAGTGTTTTCATGATTATATATTGAACTAAATTTGTGATGCACCGAAGTTTGATATCTTTATTGTGTAATTTAAATTTAGATGAATCTTCTGTATAGATGTTTATGTACAAATGATCAATGTAAAAGCCCCTTCCTAGGAAAACTCTACTGAAAAAGGTGGTCTGTGACGGGCATGTATGTGTTCTGCTGCTTGTTTTTGTTTTGTTTTTTCAAGAAAGCTTAATTCCTTATGTTTTTGCTTAAATAAAAAGATGTTCTCCATGGTGGTCATTGCATCTACACTGAGGGGAGCAAGAATGCTTTCAACAGCTGTGGTAGATATTTTCAGAATGAAAATATTAGATCAGTTTGTTTGAAACCATGCCCATACTATTGCTAGGAATATTGCCCATTTCTGAAAACCTTTTATTTTTCCTGCTGTTGAAAGATTACTTACACCCTTAAGATGTGACTATTATTGCCTGTGCTGAACATAAGTTATATATTGATTAATTGTTTTCTTCTGAATTTGAGAAAAAAAAATGAGTTCTTCAAATGCAATCAATGAAGTGTCCTTCAAGACCAAGTGTGTCCAGCTGCTGCCTCTTGTCTTATTTAAATTAGAAATTTATGTTGCCAGGGTACTTGTTAAGCAGCGAATATTTCACGTCTCCTGTAGTGCTAGGTAGCTCCGAAGGACATGTTTGATTACTTTTTCATTTCTTTCCCTTTGGCACTTTGTACCAGGATAGTCACCACATTTCAGCCAAGTTCTTCTAGCTGCACAGTACTGGCATTTCCATATCCTAGTATAGTTCTAAGACATGTAACAGAAGCAGAAGAATAAGAAAGAAACCTAATTGCTTTTCACACGTGGGTTTGATAAGATTATGAAGAAGATTAAATTGCATGCTTCCTGCTCTAACAAGAGGGCTCTTTGCATTTGCCAGTTGAGGATGGACCTTTGGACCATGCCATTCCACTCTATATTCTTTTGCCTGCTTTATGTTGGTGCTAGTACAACTTAAACCAAAAAAGTCTATAGATCCCACTTTACTAAAAGAAATAATAATGAAAATTGACTTTGAGAGCAAACTTTGCTGAGGCGTCTTTGCAATTTATGAAAATTAACAATATGAAGTGCCTAGGTCTTATGTATTTTAAAACCTGTGTAGTTTTATAGATTTATAAAAAAAGACTGCAGCAGTAGGAAAGTAGTTTATTTCTTTTAAATGTGGCAGTATCTTAATAGGGAGGTTAATTTTTACACTAATTGCTGCCAAATAATAATGTCCTTGCTTGGGGGGTGTCAGGAATAAAACAAATTTGTGGCCAGTTTTGACTTTGTATAGGGAATAATTTCACTTGGTGGGGCCTAACTCCTGCCATTTGGCTCAATTATGTTCAAACAGACTAAACAATTTGTAATCCCTAGAGGGAAAACAAGCTTCTGTTTCAACAACACAGATTGAGAGGGCTTCATCTCCAGAATGATTTCCCAGGGCATGAAATATGTTTCCCTTAAATCTTAAACCTTGTTCACAACCAAGATGTGTAACAAGCGTTTTTCATTCTGATTTCTCAGGTTCTATTTTTCTTTTCAGTGAATTTTAAGTATGAGGAGAGAATTATAAAGTTGTCTTTGTGATCCTTTATCAGCTGAGGCCTTAGAAAATGCAGTTAATGCATTATTCACATGAGTTTGTGTGTGTGTTTGTATATATGTGTATATGTATTTGCATCTCTATTTATCAATATAGATGTATGTCACTGCAATGAGCTGAGCAGTTGAAGTGAGGCTGCTTGATTACCTCTATCAAGTTGCGTCAGATCTACAGGTACCATGGATGAGGGATTATCTTTAGGGAAGAGCATCTTCAGTTACTCTTGAGGATGCCTGTCTTGGTCCAGAAATGCTCATCACTTCCTCAGCAGCTCTCCTCCATCAGAGGAGAGCTCCTGATAGAGGAGGAGGAGTGGGGCTTGGTTTTTGTTTCCCCAAGAAATGATGTCCTGAAGAGGTGCATTTGAGCTCTTAGGATGAGAGCCCACCAAGCTTCCTTCTTTCTTGCTTCAAGCTTTTGTAGATTTCTTCTTAACATCTCTGGAGAAGATGTTACCATTAAGAGTGGCCCAAAGCGGAAGGTGATAGAGCTTCAGAAATGTCTTCAGATGGTGTCCAAAGTGTTGATTTGTTTCATGATCTTAAATATTTACTTCTTGATATTGCTGTACCATTCTTGTGGGTAGCACTGATGGACTGGAGCCTGTTATATTATTTTACTTCTTTTTCTTGGCAAAATTGCTGTATTGAGTCGTGCTTCATTCTTCATTTTTAATGCTGCCATCATTAGGAGGCCAGGCAAAGTGTAAACTCTTTGAGGAGATGTGTAAGAAATATATATTTTTTTAAGTTAAGTTTTGTTAGTGAAGGCTCAGAAATGCCTTAAGCTGCCTTATAAAAACCCATCTTTTCTACAGAAAATGATGACAAGGGACTCACTTTTTAAAAGGTCAGAGCTTTGGACTCAGTGCTGTGTGGGATAGCAAGTCACGCTATCCAGGAGGCACGAGAATTAAGGTGTTCTACATCAGAACTCAAATACGTTTGGTGGGAATGGAAAATATCTTCTCCCCTCAGTTTTGGTTATGCTGGGATATAAGCCTCTGTTACTTGGAGAATACAGAGTCAGCAGAGGAATTTGGAGAGTTTTTGAAAAGCTTTGGGAAGCTGGTAGTTGAGAGACCTGTGACGAGACATCAAGATGTTGGTAAATCCACAGTAAAGGGCAGCTTAACCTTTTGCTCATGAAATGTTTACATTTTATCTCTGCTTTTGCTCATGAAATGCTCATGAAATGTTTACATTTTATCTCCTGTTACAAACTTCTCTAATTTTAACCATAGCCAAAAATGAATGATTCTGAAAGAAAATGACTCTGATGTTGAAGTGCGCAACTCAGAATCCATTTGTGTTAAGAAAATAAAGCATTAAGAATTTACAGTAGTGAACCTTCCTCAATTTCTCTGTCAAGGCAGCTTCTCTAACTGGTAACCAGCCCTTAAAAAGACCTGCTTTTGTGTGCACAAAATTCTTGATGAGAGACAAGAAATGTGGAATTTCTGGGATTTCTTTTAGGCACATCAGGAGCAATCTGTGCTAGTCTAGCCCAAATGGACTCTAATGAAAGAGTAAATGTGCAGTACTTGGGCCTTTCCTCTTAAGTCTGGAGCTTAAAAAAGGGCCAGGAATGGGGAGCAGAAATCTGAGCACTTACACGTGCTTCAGAGCAGCTGCGTGCATTTGCAGAGCTGCCAGCTCTCACATATCAACCGTG
>NW_010582219.1:0-12509 GCF_000705375.1 Tinamus guttatus
GGAAGGCAAAAATTGCTGGCAAATATCTCAATTTTTAGACAGTAAGCATTGGGATATTGCAATATAGAATTTCTTCACAGGCTGCCTCTTATGGAGTATGATAAAATCCAAACTGTGGAGGCCTGCTTCAGGGACAGTAGTATGGGACGCCTCGTTAGTAGATAACCACCTCAAGGACAGCAGTGCAGGTGTTCTACCAGCAAACGAGGAGCAAAAGCAACTGTATGGCTGCTGTGTGACCAAGAAGCTGATTGGGCAGCTTTCATATAAGCCTTTAGACTATTGGTTTATTAGTAACTTGCAAGTTGCAACACCAAACTGTAGTATGTGTTACCAATAACCCATCTACTATTTAACTGTGAGTGAGTGTGTCTAAGCCAAGGTAGAGACTAGCTCTGTGGATCTCTCAATTAAGGAGGAGTCACTTGCTAAAATTCAGAGATCTTATTTCAAATGCTATTCTGTGTTAGCATCTAAATACAGTTGCCTGTGGATTTCAGGGTGGTTTGAGAGTAAAATATGCTAGACTCCTAACACTGTAGTTTGGGGGGGAGGGGGGAACAACTTCTGAGAGTCAAAGTTTTTTTAAACTGAACCCTCTATAAATAAGTTGCACTGTTAAGTGTTTGATAATCCCAGTGCTCAGCCACAAAAGGGTGAGTGTACTATGCTCACTATTTAATAGGTCCTACTATCCCTCGTAAGTATATAAATTGAGCTTGTAGTAGCTGGCTGTATGAAGGATTTGCCTTTTGCAATAATCGGAACACAAAACCCTTGTGATGAGGGAAAGGAAGTGGCTACCAAAATGGCAGTGCTTGGTTAGCCTGGTGTGTTATGTTCTGCTAGGGTAGTTCAGTCTGGCCTGCTCACCAAATACTACAAGGCAAGCAAGCTGATTGTGTGTTGTGTATGTGGTGAATGCCAAACTGTGGGTGGCTGGTCTCTAAAACTGTGCTGCTGTTAAAGGTTCATTTTGAGAAACCTGAGACTTCACAATGGTGTATAGGGTCTAGTAGTTTAGGAGCAATTCTTGTCTGTGCTGTATCCCTTTATACCCTTGGGTTTTTCTTATCCCCCAGGAAAAAGTAATTGAGCCAAATCTCAGGAACTGTGTAGACCAGACACCCTAGCATAGCATGTCCACCCCCCCCCCCAACCTTTTTTCCCCAGTTCCTTATCCCTATTGTATAAATAAATTCTTATTATTAACCACTGTCATGTGATAAACCCATTTATTTGTGCAGACTTCTCTGTTGGGTTGAGGACTGAATACAGTGTTCTTCAGTGAGGGGAGAGAGAGGAAAAAAAAAATCATTTTATGTAAGTTGGAAGACCTCAGTATCTTCTGTCCTAATTCATAGTGTTTATTTATTTATTTTTTTTTATTGCTAATACTGAACAATACAAAATTTACCACTATTGAGCAGTTAGACTTTTCTGAGCAGAAGATCAAGTATATTATAAAATCTTGAAGAAATAAATCTTAAGTAAACATACTTAGAATGTGTATTAGTAGTCCAGGTTATGCCCTTGATGTGCACAGACCAGAAAAAAAGATGTTGAAAACTGCAATTCATTACCTTATTTTACTGATCCTTGAAACTATTTCTAATTCAATCAGGGCAGAGGAGTTGGGGTTTAATATTTGTGGATTACAGTGTAGTTGTTGTTCAGAGTGGGATAAATATACTTCATGCTAAGTGCAGAATGGAAGCTGCACAGCTATGAACGCTGGTAAGGTTGAAAATCTACTGTTCTTAAACTGGGACTTAATTCAGGAGATGAAATTTATTAATGAGGAGTTTTTCCATAACTGTGTTCCTTAATGGCCCCTTATGCTGTGGACAAATGTCCAAACTTACCTTGCTAGCTTTTCCCTTCTTGCTGAATGATTGAGGCATTACCAAGTAAAAGCTTCTGTAGAATGTACTTGTCTCTGTTATGCCATGTTAATCAAGGTGTCTTTTTAAATACTTTAGCTACTCCTTACTTTTTTGGACTAATTTAGTATGTTATCTTAATAAAGATGATGATATCTGTCAGTTTGAGCTGGCAGAATTAGCATACTAGGGTTCTTAAGTTGGCTAGAGAATATTGTTGAAGGTAGGTATTTTAGGGTGTACTTTTTAGGCTTGTAGCTGCCTAGGAATAAGAGGGGTGGTAAATGAGGGGAAAATGGCTGTTACATGTTGGTCTGCTATGCTACTCTTACTGTTGTTGAAGGATGGGAGTATTAGTCCAATGTGTTTATTTAAAAGGCATATATGATGTAGGATGCCGTTCTAAAGAATAGATAGTAGAGATGTAGGAGAACTGGGAAATCTTGCAGATTCTGCACTCTAGAATGTACAAATGTACATTTACAAAGCCAGTTTGAAGCTTGAAAATGAAGTGTAAAAAGCTACTGTGCACATGTGGAATAGATGAATTTTGCTGTGTAAACTGCTATATAGAAGTACTTTCAAGAATTCATCTCTTGCTTGGCTACCTGTTGACTTCTTTTTTTTAGATCTTCCCAAACAACATTCAGTTCTCTTTCTCTACCTGGGTAGCAAGACAGTGCTGTAAAGATGTTGCCTAATGTTATATAGCTAGGAGCCAGAAGCATGGCTAACAGCTGAATTTAACCTTGCCTTTTTTTCCCATATAGATTAATCATCTACCTCTAGCCCTCCCAAACCTTCCTCTTAAAACAGTCCCTTACATCAGTTGTGCTTTTCTGACACACAAATTTTGCAGATAATGCAGTAGAAGGCTTCTTGGCAGAAGTTTAGTGTTACTGGAATCCATGGTCATTTTACTAACTCAAGGATAAAATGAGGCACTTATTAGGGTGGGAAGCTATGGCAGCAGAGTAGTTTACACTGTCCTCTGTGGCAGTGTGAGTATAACAAAAACAGCTCAACATTACTTGCTATACATAGCACCTGCAAAACTTCATTACCTAAAAAATTACTAAATGGGTAAGGTATAAATACCTGGATGGATGGCTTCTATGTGAATCAGCTTGAAATGCTTAACAGAAAGTTGGCAGGCAGTAACATGTGGAGACCTCTACCGCGCTTAAATTATTTTCTGTCACAGTGACTTTGACTGTGGAATAAGCATCAGAAAACTGAAGCAGCTCTTCTGGCCTGGCAATGCATAAACTGGTTCTTGACTGACATGTAGCTGGCCTCCATGCAGATTTAATGGTGGTATTAAAAATGCCTTAGGATTGCAATTGATCCGTTTCCATATTCCCAGGTATTATAAAGATTGTATAGACCATCTCTTTTGGTGAAGTTCTAGCTCTTCACAAAATTAGAATCCTTCTCATTTCTCTTGAGATTACTTTTGCTTTCTCTCAAGACAAACTTCAGGTTTGTGCATGTGTTCTTGTTGCTCCTATATAATGTTTGCCCTATCCCAAGTGCATTTTCTTGCAGGACTCATAGCCAGATGTCATGCCAATACTTGAAGAAATATATAGTCTTAAAGCTAGTGAGACTAATAATTTGTAACAAAATAACAATTCTAATCAGGGAAAGGCAATGGATTTAACTGTGGCAATTAATAAATGTGAGTAGAAGTGGGGACTAACTTGTTAGCAAGATACCACTTTTATCGAAGGTTCACTGGAAAATATTTATTGTTGTCTTTTGAGATTGTAATTTGATTTAAAACTTAGCTGCTCACTGTTTAAATCAGAGCTGTTCAAATCTGTGCATCCATGTACTGCAAAGAGGAGAGCATTATCTAGCAATGTAATATTAATTTACTGATAGTTTCTCATTAGTATAGGTCCCTGGGACATGTTTTTAGTCAAGCCTGTGGTTTTCTCATGTATTCCAGATGACTGACTAAACAATATGAGCACTTCCTGCAGACTAGAAACTTAGCTTGTTCAGTTATGTCTGGCTATGGTTTCCACCTTGCTTAATAGCTTCAAAAATCAAAGATAACTTAGGCCTGCAGGAAGGGTCAAGGGATAATGGCTCTTCTCTTTCAGACATTAAGCTTTGAGGCATCTCTAAGGGGGGTGAGTGTGTAGAGACACCCAAAGAGACTGAGATCAGACCTGGAACTCTTATTCATGGCAGGCATGATTTGGATGTCACCTAAATATGGAATGTCACTGCTTTGGTTTTAACAATGTGCTTCTCATACCCGAGACAACCATCACTCTCTCAAGAGAAAATGGGTGTTGGATGTTTAGAAGCTCTGAAATTTCCAGCTTCCACATGTGTGTGGTTATAGTCAAAGTAGCAGGAAACTGCTAATGGATAAGGGGACAAACTGTTCTCTATTATTAAAAGAAAATAGAGAACTCGGTCCATTCCCTCTTTTTTCTTAAGACACTGTGCTAGATAACTGGGGCCTTTAAATACACATTTTATGTGAAAGCCCTCTGCAGAGACAATTCTGCAAGAGCATGCTTTCTAGTTCAGGGTTTCATGCCCTGCAAGACACTCGGATAGGTTCAGCCTTAAAGGTAAGGTGCAATGTGTGTGGAAACATTGTACTATTAAAGATAGATTTTATTTTTTAAATCTTATTTTGATAGTAGAATTCTTCCCCTGTTCTACTGTGAATACCTTAGATGCTTCTTATTCACAGTTGAGCACTTTGGGATCCACCAAAATTAGTATTGTGCTCAGGACTGGGAGCTTAGAGGAGAGGGTTATAGAGGGACCTGTGGGCCTTGCCCATGCAATGTTGGGCTTTACTGCATGTTTGCAGAGCCCTGGTGGTAGTATTTATGTTGTCTGCTTTGCTCTATAAAGTAATGGAACTGTGTTTGAATACTGTATTGATTTTCTCCCCCCCCCCCCCCGAGCTGTATCACAAACATGCTTCTGGCAAGGCACTGCATTTGGACATTTTTTTTTCTGGTGGCCAATGTTGGTGAATGTCAGTCATCATGAAAAAATTTACTCTAGGGAGACACTGTTTAAGTATGCAGTAGATCATGCCTGATTGCCAGATACGAGCATATAATGACACTTCCAGTATTTTTCAGTGTTTTTGTTTGTTTTAAACTATAGATATCAAGCTAGCTGAGGTAAGCATTCAGCATGGCTAGTTTTGGCTAATGGTTTTACCTGCCTGAAGAGGGAGGAAGCTGGCATGTATATCTCCTCTCGGGTTTTTCTTACTCCTCCTTATAGCTGCAGACTGTTCACAGGCACCATTTTGCCCACCTCCATGGCTGTATTCCACTGCCAATGTCTTAATCATCAGGTTTCAAGCTGACCCCAATGTCACCATCACTAAACAGGGACAGCAGAAAGTGGGAACTGCTTTTTTTTGTTGGCCTTATTGCAGAACAGACCTTCAACTGTTCAGTGAGCCAAATGGGTGCCGTAATCTTGCTACCTACCCAGCTGTGCAAATACTTGGGCTGCCACGAGGGAAGTACTGTTACGGGTGTGTAGGGTACGGCGGTCGGAAGATCTCGTGCTATGCGGAAAGAATAGGGGAGATGGGCACGTGCAGGGGAGATGGGCACGTGCCCGTATAAGGCAATGTTAATGCTAATGGCTACGGGGCGCGCTTCCGCACACAGGCACCCTATATAAGTTCGGATGTACCTGCAATAAACGCCATTTGCTGCATCCACCATATTGGTGTCTGTGCTCATTTGGCCCGGGCTCCCGGGTGGTGGCGCCCGTGCTCGCTCGAGGTAACGACGAGGCAATTGAAGCCGAAAGGCAGCACGGGTGGATCGGGCTGCTTTTTGCTGCATCAGTGCTTGTTTATCCAGGAAGGAAGGGCTCACAAGAGCGGGAGGGAGAAAAAAGAAACAAAGTCCTACCTCTACCTGGTCTATTTTGCTCTTCACTTCCAAAGCCGAAGTCTGGATTTTTTCCTGAGACTTCACCAGGTTGAGTGTTTCAGCTCATTAAGAGGCTTTTTTATTTTATTATTTTATTTTTTTCATTCCTCATTTCTGTCTTTCATAGTAAAAACCATAATAGGCAGTATTGTCAACATTGTTTTTTCCTTAATGCTTTTAAATGACTCTTATGCCACTGACTGTTTTCTGTAAACAGCATACTATAGTCTTGAATCCATAGTTAATCCTGAAACTATTATTTTTAACAGTATATATAATGAGATCTTCCATTAGTTTTGAAGACTGAAGAACAACCTTTAAATGGTCAACATTTAGCAGTGAAGTTTCAGTGAAATAACTCATCTTTGATGTGTTCTCACAACTCCTTGTGTCTGTTCCTTCCCACTAATCTGCTAGACCTAAAAGAACCTGCTGTGGCATATTGAGGAAACCAGTGAAGAGGTTCTTGTTTTCCTACATTAATGCAAGTGAACTGATTCTGAGTTTCTAGTCAGTTTCAAAGAAATTCAAGACTTAAGGACTGAAGCAGTGAAGTTCACTAGACTACTAGTCATGTTTTCTTCACCAGGTGACTTACTGTGGAGTATGTTGCTATGTAGGGACTTATTAGGATGCATGGTGTTTTCCATGCCATGGAAATACACAGGGAATGAGGGATGCAATAGAGCTCTGTTGTCAAGTTCTAGTATACAGTATCTGAGGCCCTAAGCAACTTACAGTTAGCTCTTGGCTCCAATGAAGTACTTGATTAGAGCACAGGTTAACACAGGATAACAGGATGTGATCATTAAGTCATATCTTTCATATTTGAAAATATAACTAATGTTCTATGCGAAGCTTGTATTGAACAAGAAGTGTTCCTGAAGAGAATGCTCATGGCACAATAGCAGTTAACCTCCTCAGTTGAATCTTGATAATGGTGCTGATCTACTTGTGTCAACTGAAATCTTAATAAAGGCAATTAAAGGGGGAAGAAGGGAGGGGGGGGAGACTAAAATTCTGGTGTCAGATGCCTTCAAACTTAGTGATACCTCTGCCTTAGGAGTGTATGGTAGATTGGTGCTCATGTGATAAAACTTCACACAGAACAAATTAAGTAACGATTAAAAACTGATACTTCCAAGTCTACTGGCAAGTATACAACTTTGCTTGAAGCCATTGTATGTATGCTGCTTATCCTCCTAAAAAATGGTCTTTGCTTGTTTGTAAGCATTAAGATTTGCGATTAAGTAGGGTATTTTTGCTTCCCACTGTTCTGGTAAACATTGCTTACTAGTTCAAGCAGTTTATAGGTTAGTATGGATTCTCTTTCTAAACATAAAACCTATTTGAAAGTAGGAAATATCAATTTATGCTACATCAACTTGTATTTGGTGTTTAAGCTGCCTTGGGATGTAGATGTGAGCACTGAATTTCCAGTTAAGTAAGACCACATTGTTTTGCATGTCTGAGTAAATATTTTGCAGTACAGCTTTGTTGAAACCTGAACCCTGCCTGTTTCTAGCTACTTCTGAGCAGAGGAGTAGGGGAGACGAGTCTCCTTCTTGACACCTCCGTGGTTTGGAAGGTGTGATCCCTTGTTTCATGCTCACTGCATGAAGCTGTATCTGTGTGCCTGCAGCAGCCTCTGTAGCAGGCTGTGCTGGGCATCATTTGGAGGAGTGTTTCCAGCAGGGCGAGGGAGGGGATCCTGCCCCTCTGCTCAGCTCTGGTGAGGCCGCACCTGGAGTAGTGGGGGCAGTTCTGGGCTCCCCAGGACAGGGGGGACGTGGAGCTTCTAGAGAGGGTCCAGCGTAGGGCCACAAAGATGATGAAGGGACTGGAGCATCTATCGTATGAGGAAAGACTGAGCGAGCTGGGCCTGTTTAGCCTGGAGAAGAGAAGGCTGAGAGGAGGCTTGATCAACATGTTCAAGTACCTGAGGGGTGATTGTAGGGAGGATGGGGCCAGGCTCTTCTCCGTGGTGGCCAGTGACAGGACGAGGGGTAACGGGTGCAAGTTGAAACACAGGCAGTTCCACCTCCATGTGAGGAAGAACTTCTTTCCTGTGAGGGTGCCAGAGCCCTGGACCAGGCTGCCCAGAGAGGCTGTGGCGTCTCCTTCCCTGGAGAGCTTCCAAAGCCGCCTGGATGCCACCCTGTGCCACGTGCTCTGGGTGTCCCTGCTGGAGCAGGAGGGTTGGACTAGATGATCTCTAGAGGTCCCTTCCAACCTCAACCGTTCTGGGATTCTGTGATTTGCTCCGTTCAGTGTGCTTGCTTACACACTACCTCCCAATGCCTTTCCTGTCAAATGCTTCCTGAAAAGCCATGTTATTGGGAAATCTTGGCTGACGAGACAACCTCTCCTTCCTCTTTTCCATTCCCTGTTGGCAAATCATCACTATACAAAAGGGAAGGAAATGCTGCAAAATGATCAAGAAAGGCAATACTAGCATTATGCGCCTTTCCAGCCACTTTTGGGGAGGTGATCAAAAGCAGCAACTGCTCCTGCAAATGTCCCTAGGGTCCTCCCTGCCAAGCATCCCTCTTCCCCTCCTAGTCATTATCCTCTTTGAATGAGTCCCAGTGCCTTGAAGCACCTAAGAAGTGCAGCAGTTTGCCATGAAGCCACTGCTTTTCAGCTGCTCTCACCCCCAAAGTTCCTGATTCACCTCCTTTCTCTTTGGGGAACTAATGAGAAGCATTAAGTATGTGATGACTATTATGCACTAACTGTATCTTTTGGAATAATACACTAACTTATCAACATGGCTAAAAGCCAAGAGATGAAAGGTAAGGTCTGAATACAAAATTATTCCTAAGTGCACAGTAATTAAATTGCAGCTCAACATGCATTACAGAGTGACTCAAGGTAACATTTCCGTAACTGACTACAGTATAAAATACTAGACTCCAACATTAGGTATAAAGAGTAATCTGTACAAGAAAATAAACAGTATTAATAGCTCATAGATTAAGATGAAAGCTTTAACCCTGGACATCCTGCCTCCAAGTAATTTCAAAAACAAACACCCCACAAATAAGTCACTCCATTTGACAATGTCAGATTTCACTGGAGTTCAGACTATTACTCAATGTGTCAAAAGTACAGTAATTGTTTTGCCTATATTAAGTAACTATAGAGGACTTGCTTAAGCACTTCACTATATAAAGACAAGTATATACTAGATTATAGTACTGAAATTCTTATTTCTGTTATCAACATACTTATTTATGGAATATATCAGAAGGTTAGAAAACATCAAGGAAACTAATGAAAAAACATTGTCATTTTTCCTGTTGCACTAAAGCAAGCCATTCCCTTCTAATACTACAAGCCAATGTAGTACCTGGGCACCCTGCCCACACATTGCAATACAAAACATCCAACAGATGCACTGATTCAAGTAAATGCAGGCATACTCCTTGGGGAGGGGGGGGGTGGGTATTAGAGATGGAAATTTCTGTGATCTGCAGAGTCATAAAAATCTCCTGTGAGAAGAAGAGGCCAGACCTTGGGAAAGAAGATGTTTGCCTGCCCAGGCTGAGCGATAAGGAGCAGGGATGCAGCTGCTCAGCCCGGTTCACAGGCAGCCCCCGCTGGAAACCTGTTGAAGCTGGCTGCTCGTCCGGGCTTGTAGCCAACTTAACCGCAGACATCCTCCAAACTAGCTTTGGAGGTCAAACACACGGAAGTGAGGAAGAAGAGGAGGAAGGCAGGACCCTCGAATTGAGGGCTGGGACCCCCGACTGGTATGCGTGCCTGCGCACCCAGGGGGGAAGAGTTGCGCAACTTAGAGGTGGCGTTTGTCCGCTCCCCCTGGTCTGCCTCCTGGGTCGTACTGACCCTACGTGCCAGGATGCACCGGGCATAAAAGTGGACAGTGTGGAGAGAGCTGGGGTGAGGAGAAACTCCTCATTCTGAGGCCTACGCTGTCTCTGCGGGAGCCGGTCAGCAACTCTCTCTCTCTGGTCTGCCAACTCGAGACGATCTTCGGGTCCAGATCGGCAGGTATCACCTCGTGAGTAGCTATCCATACTTGGCTTATTTTATGTGCTTTCACCTGAGTAAATGCTTGATGTAGTCACCTTGTTCTGGCTGATTATTGCCGAATCCCGAGCCCATCCGGAACATAATTGGCGACGAGGATGGGATTCGGCAATTAAACAGTGGAACTCACTAGTGGAGTGCACAGCTAGGTGAGGTCGTGCCACTGGATAGAAATTATGTTCATGCTGTTTGTGTCTGTAATCTTTATTGGCTATCGAAATAGTGGAACCCACTAGTAGGGTGCACAGCTAGGTGAGGTTGTGCCACTTGATAGAAATCGTGTTTGTGCTATTTGTCTTTGTGGTCTTTATTGTGTGTGCGACATGCGGTGGTTCTTTTTCGGGAGAGCTGCAGGCAGCATTGGCGACTGCAGGGAGGCTGCACCTCCGAGGGAGCATCCTGAATGGGGGCCAGAACCATGGAATACTCTGTGGAACGGATGGGAGACCTGCACCCAGGTATCTCCAGAACCATGGACGCAGAAGGACCCCATGGCGGTTTTACAGTATTGGGGTCAGTTTGACCATACTAAGAACTTGGTGCGACTGGAACATGCCGGTCGGATGGGAGGTGCTCTGCTGTGTGCATATAAGATTTTAACGGGGCAGTTAAAGGAGGAACAGGAGAGGAATCAGCTCCTCCAAGAGCAATTGTGTGGTCTGCTGTTGTGTTTTAAAACCAGGGCACGCAATGAGCTGTGGCAAAGGGCACAACAGAGCAGGACCATACTAAGAACTTGGTGCGACTGGAACATGCCGGTCGGATGGGAGGTGCTCTGCTGTGTGCATATAAGATTTTAACGGGGCAGTTAAAGGAGGAACAGGAGAGGAATCAGCTCCTCCAAGAGCAATTGTGTGGTCTGCTGTTGTGTTTTAAAACCAGGGCACGCAATGAGCTGTGGCAAAGGGCACAACAGAGCAGGGTGTGTTGTTGGGGACCTGGGACTCAGAGCCATCCTAAGGGCAGAGCCTTTAATGTTCTGATGAGCAAACAGCCCTGGACATCCATCAAGGATGGGGTCTGGATGCTCTGCCCTAGAAGGAGTCTCAGGCTGTTTGGCATCTGTGTGGTGTGAACAATCAGGAAATGGAGATCTGGCTCAATATAAATGCAGCTACTGCTTCCAAAATTCTGTAGCATTTACTAGGCTGTAAATCGTGAAAAGGGAGGGACTTGCTGGCATGATAACAGCATACTCAAAGTGAATGAAAGAGGTTTTATAGCTCCTGCAGTGCTCAATGGGATGATTCAAACTGATTTGTTAGCTATGAATATAAAATTTATTTGTTTGCCTTTCTAGGAGTTTAATTCAATTCCTTGATATAAATGAAATAAACTAATTCTCATCTTGTGGTGGAGACTGGTGATTCTTTTTGAAACTTAGCATGCTGCTGGAGCAGTCTGGAAGGAAATGTGAATTGTTAGAAAATAGTTGATGGTGCTAATGATCAAAGTTTATTCAGGCTGGTTCATTTTGTTTTTTTTGCTCCATACATGAGTTCTAATACTTCTCCTTATTGAGGAAGGTCCAGCTTCTTTGATGTGTCTGTAGTTGAAGTGCAGGTTGTGATAATGAGTTCAATGTGCGTATTTCTGAATGTTAAGTGTAAAAGCTTTCAGAACTGACAGGTACCTGGTGACTCCTTAATTTAACTTTCCAGGTTATTTTTAACCTGGAATGGAAGGAATAGCAGTTACCGAGCCTGGTAGAATAAAAAAGGATTTTTGCATATAGAGTAAATATAAAAATTAGTAACTTAGAGATAAAGGCGGACAGCTTCGATGTGGTGAGAAGTGAGAAGAACGTTTGACTGTTTCTATATGAAGATGTCAAAGGAAGCAAATGGAAGGTTAAAGCTGATAGAGGGTAATGAAAGGAAACTAGTGAGAAGCAATTTGTTACAAACCTTGGTGCCAAGGGAGGAAACCATCTTTTGATACTAAAATAGAGATAACTTCCAGGTGACTCGTAACTTTTTTTTTTGTTCTACAAGCTGCTGAGATTTCTTTCTTTTTTGCAGTAACTGGATTTTGTCAAAATACTAAAACAAAATAAGGATTGGCATTAGTTGAGTAGCTGCTCTTTAATGCAAAGATGATCTGAAAAAATCTTTTTCTAGTTACAAACTTTATCTAGACACTCCATAATCTCAGCATGACCAAATGCTTTGCTTGAGCATATCCAAGCGCTAGCCCTTTTCTTGGTTCCCTCTTCCTACAGTGACCCCAGTAGATACCAGTGGTGCTGAATGATTTCATGATGGTAAATGAATTGATCTGTCTAAACTTCAGAAGAATGTGTTGATTTTTGGATGATCTTAGACAAAGATCATAGTAAACATGATCTTAGCAAACAACTAGTGAGTTACTATCTAGAAAGTAAACTGAAATACTCTGTAGCATATTGAAGGCATGGACTCTGGTATAATGAGCCAAAGACCCTTTATTGAGCATCAGATACAACCTATATACTGTCCTGGATACAATCCTGATTGGCCTACAAGCACATGAAGTGCAGTTGCTAAATAAGCCAATAGTCTAAAGGAGAGGGACCTGGGCGTCATGGTGGATGACAAGGTAACCATGAGGCAGCAGTGTGCCCTCGTGACCAAGAAGGCCAATGGGATCCTGGGGT
>NW_010582219.1:12847-28485 GCF_000705375.1 Tinamus guttatus
GCGGAGTCTCCTTCTCTGGAGATCTTCCAAACCTGCTTGGATGCAGTCCTGTGCCACGTGCTCTAGGTGACCCTGTGTGTGCAGGGGGGTTGGCCTAGATGACCTCTAGAGGTCCCTTCCGACCTTAATGATTCTGTGATTTTTATGATTACGTCAAGACTATCTAATAAGCTTCTCGGCCACACGACAGATATACAATTGCAGTTTTTTCCCTTTTTCTTGTATTTGCTCCTTGTTTGCTGGTAGAACACCTGCACTGCTGTCCTTGAGGTTCGTTATCTCTTAACGAGGTGTCCTGTACTACTGTCCTTGAAGCAGGCCTCCACAATGCTTGATTTATAGGTGCCATAATAACTTCCATCAAAATCATGTTGGATTTAATTGTTGAATCTTGCTGTCCATCTTTTTCTTTGTAGAATGTTCTTGCTCTCAAAATCAAACTACTTGGAGCTTTTGCTTGTGAGAAAGCAAAACATGAGTTTTTGCTGTTAATCTGAAATTTAAGCATGTCTAGACCCTTCTGATTGCACTATATCAAGGATATTTGATCCATTGCTTGTTGGAAGGAATATGAATGGAACTGTCATTCAGATTTTCATTTTATTCTGAGAAATAGTAATGCCACTGGTAGATTCAGTTAATTTCTCTATTTGCTTGGGAAATTAAAAAGAAATAAATTGAAAAAAATCTGTTGCACACAGTGAAGTTGATGCTAGTTTATTGCATCAGTTTCACAAATCTTAAATTAATCTGTCTTCTCCATCTAATGTTAGGCATCTCAAGAGGAGATAAGAGACCTCTTGGCTTCTCAGGGATTTCTGTGTCTGATGGGGAAGGGGGTAGCAAGGAGGCTGTTCTTGATACAAGACTTTCAGGGTAGAACTTTTTGCTTGGTGTGGCTCAGTCTGCTGACTGAATTACCATTACCAGATAAATTTGCTTTGAATTTACATGCATTTTATCTACTGTTTTAAGAAATCTGAAATAGTTGCCAGTATTACTTTTGTGGCTGTATAACAGTGTTTAACATGGTTTGTGGGAGGCATGTTTGAGCTATATGTGCGATATACATATATAACAATAAATATTATATAGAGTTTGTCAAAATGAATGTGACATTAGGGCCATGAAATTAGGGCATGGACAAAGAGATTGAGAAGAATATTGAGGGGGCAGCTGTTTCTAGGACTCTTCTCCCTCCTTTTTGTAGGATTTCAGTCAGTGAGATGCCTTAACAGAAGTGTTGGAGAAATAGTTTGGAAAAATATTTTCTAAGAGGGAGGGACCCAAGGAGGAGGCATTTGGGTCAAAACAATGACTTGCCTTAAGACAAGAAGGCAAGTCTGTGGCAAGGATCAAAGCCTGGGGACTTGGGTCCTGCTCTAAGCTTTGCTGCTGCCTTCTGTTTCTGGAGGCATCAGCACATGCAATATTCTGTTCTCCCTTCACCACTGTAACTACAGCAAAATTACTGTTTGGCTTTTCTTGCCCTCAGTTGAAAGTGGGAACCTAGGCTTTGATTTATCCCATGCTTTGCAAATCTGCCAACTTTCATGCTGTTGATATTAAATCTGCGAGATTGTAATGTCTGTGTTGTGTTCCAGTTAATTTCAAATCTTCTGCTGTGGAAGAAGCTTTTCATTATTCTAAATTTTACCAGTAGCTGCTACCCTTCACTGATCTCTTCTGAATGGAAAGCTCAGGCAGAAGAAGAATGAGTTTAAGTGAACTTTCTCATGGCTCTTTGCAATTGGGACTTTTTTTTTTTTTTTTTTTTTTTTTTTAACATTGAGTCTTATTTTCCTGGGAAAGTAACCATAGCTCTTGTGACTTTTGATGACTATAAATTGTTAGTGCTGTCTGCAGTCATCTTACAGTGCATGCTTAAAGGATACTTTTCTGAATTTCTTCTCTCCCTTCCCTCTCTGTCTAATGTGTGCGCTTCTTGAGCATTCACCTGAGACCAGTACCTATTTAGTAAGTAATTTTTCTCCCAAATAGACTTTTTTATAGGATTACTTATACTTGTATAAGATGCTTTATAAGATACTTGTGAAGATGCCATCCACATCGGTGAATCTGCAAAAACTTTATCAGGACGGATCAGATTTGAAAAATCTTTCTTGCCATACATTTTGAAGTTATCTGCTTTTCTGACATGTCTCCTGAACTTTTATTCACTGAGGCATATAGTCACGAGGAGACATTTTTATTTATTTTACTGGTGGAAGTCTGTCATCACTGACTTCATTGGAGCCCCATCTACTCACAGGTATTAAATTTAGTCTAGCTTGTGTTAAGTTGTATTCTTTGCCCCTAGTTGCATACATGTAAGTCTTGCATATACTTCTTACCTAGCAATAAAATGTTGAGTCCTTTCTTTAAAAAAAAAAAAAAAAAAAAAAAAAAAAAAAAAAAAGGAAAACTTAGGGTTCCTTCTAAAATGTTTGAGTGCAACTCTTCCCTGTCTAGCCTGGATAACTCAAATTTCAACCAGCTTTTATAGGGACATTAACATCTCAAAGATAATAGATTTTGGGGGAGTTTTGTGAAACTGAAGAGCTAGGTCAAAAAGGCTTAATGAGGGGGCTTGTTGAAAGAGTGAGAACTCAACTTCTGCTCATAGTCTGCTGGGTTGGACACTGACCCAAGGGCCAGGAGAGATTCAGGTGGAAGTGTCTTTTTGCTGGACAGTGGAAATTCAACCATGCAATAGCAGAACTTATACAAATCAGTCAAACTATTTGTACTAATACTTTAAAAATCCTTGGCAAAGAGGGAGAGAGTTTACTGTCATCACTAGCAGCTGCTTATTAAGCAGACAAATGAACAGAGTGTGGAACTGTCTAATATGCTATTTCTTTAGGGTGAAACAAAACGATGCTAGTGTAAAATTGTGAAACCACTGTCAGTTTTCTACTGGCATAGGTAGCATGGTATATCTGTTATATCTTTATTCTCCTTTTCTGTTCTTTCTTCTACAGGCCCATTAGCTTTCATTAATTGCTGTATTCAGATTGTTTTTCTGAAGCTGAATTATGGTTCATGTTTATTCATTATCACATTATCTATGTGATAAATTTATGGTCAACATAGCCAAAGTAATATGTGTAATTGTCTGCCTTCACTAGAAATAATACCGCTGCTCTGAAGTCTTTTTCTGTGAGGCATTTTTCAGGGGCTTTCATATAAACTGGAGTACCCATCACAGTATCATTCCCGATAGTAAAAAAGAATAACCTTTCTGACTTTAGCACTAAGTTAGAGCATATAGTGTTCCCCCTCCCCCCCCCCAGTCACTAGCTTAAAGCTACTAACTTAATGTGAATTCTGAGAACAACTCTGATTCAATGTCAAGTTAACAGTAGTGTCACCATTATCCATTTCAGTTGGACTAAGATGGGAGTCCAGCAATCCTTTTGCTTATTTGCACTGCCTTTAATGGTAGAAGCTCTTTCATCAATTCCATAAAAAAAAAATCCCCTTGTATTCTAAGGTTACTTGACATCTAAGGATGAGGACTGTAAAAAGTTGTACATATTGTGACAATAAAAATAACAACTTGGAGGTCATGGTAATAAATAGTGTGGGGAAAGGAGTAAAAGGAGGAAGGAGATCTGGCTTAGAATTGTATTCTTTATTTCTAGTGTTGGTAAGATGGAGAAATAGTGGGCATATAAGAATTATATATTTTTAAAATATATTAATTATGGATTATCAATGAAAATTCTTTCTAACTTTCTGTGTTAACTTCAGCTTCTTTTGTGAAAACTTTATTTGGTCTCAAATACAGCAAAAGGAACCTCTAGATGCTTATATGTGTTAGTTGGCACTTTTTTGAAACTGATGTGTTAAGGTGTCAAAATGGAAATAGGGTTTTATCCTAAGCCTGATTCTATAGCAATGAATGATAGGAAAGTAGTGATGATAGAAAAGTAGGCTGCATCTCCTGCATATGGTGTTTGCTTGCCTTTAGTCCTCACAGGACCGTGTGAGTCTCAGCCATTGCACAACTACTCATTTTCAGTCTATTTGACTGTTGCACTGCTGAAATAGTAATAGAGCATAGAAACAGAGCAGCATATTAGCCTTAATGCTTCCACTGTACTTTAGTGGGCATTTTTAATAGCCTGAATGTATTACTATGGCAGTCTGTTAGGTGTTTTTATTGTTTGGCATCAGGGTATTTCCAGAAAAATGTTTTCTTTTCATAATTAGTGGCTAGTTCTTTTCTTAGTTCTTACTGTTCTCTCTCAATCTGTACTAAAGGTACTTCATGATAGCGAAGGGATGATGAGAGGCAAAAGTTTGGCAGGCTTTTTACAAGATTGTTTTTCTTATTGAAAGCTTCTTCCTCATGTCTGTCACATATATGTAGCTTTAAGTATGTAAATGTTAAAAAGTGTATCTGGACATTTACCAAAGGAAAATGGAAACTAGTCTTCCATTTAATAAACTAATATGATTTCAACTATTAATTTGAATTGAGATAGTTCTGGATTAGGAAGGCTTTGTGTAGATAAAGGAAGAAGAAATTTTTGGAGGTTGATTAGCTGAAGTATATTTTATGTAGTAGCTTCTGTTTGTATCTGCATGTTTTAGTAGATCTGAAATGCAAGTAGCTTTGTAGTGTGTTGCCATAGATGAGTACAGATGATCTAATTTTACAGTGGCTCTGGTCTTTCATGTAAATCAGTGACATTCTATAATAAACTTCATCCTGGAGACATAATGTGTGCAAATTCCATTTGTTTGAAGAAATAGGTGGTATAAATTTTCATATTTAAATGTTGAAACATTTTATGTAGCAATACTGTAGGAATATCTGAAGTTTAGCATTTTTGTAGGGGAAAAAATACCCTATGCAAGTCATTAAATAGGCACAATCATGATTTTATCCAAATAGTTAAACTGAAGGGGGCTATGCTTTTTGCCATACAGTATAGAGAGCTTTTCATTCAGCAAAGCTGTAGTTCAATTACACCATGGATGGGCTGTAGCTCCAGTTTATTGAAAGCAGTAAAAACAGTGCAAGAAAACTTCACTAAGGCTGTTCTGCACCTCCTTACAAAGCCCTCTCATTTGCCTCTGAGAAATACTGCCAAACAATCAGCAGGCATGGGGAGGCTGTCCAGCCACACAACCTGATGATTCTTATTCTCCTATAGAAGGTTTTTTGGAAGTGCAGGACATCATCACCTCAGGGTCAAACAGCTGAAGTTTTACTGACTTAAATTGGTTTTACTTGCATATTATTGCTCTACCTTTTACATGTTAAAATTCTGGCCTGAGGTGTGTTAAAGGTCAAGTTCTATTCTGTACTGCAATAGAATTGAATAGTAGTTCCGGTCAAATGCGTTAACTACACATCTAATGCATTAAAAACGTCTGAATACAAGTATTCAGGGCCTTTTTCCCCCCCCTTGATAAACGTCAGTCTTAATACAAACAATTGTGAGGCTTCTATGATTTTTGTTCTGATGGCCTTTTACGCTTACCAGTGTTACAGAATTGTTTGAGTTATGGAAATATATATTGGATTACGTTTGGGTATACTTAATTGGGTGGGGAATGGAACATGTTTATGTCTAATACTGAGGAGAGGAACAAAAAAGAATATGGATGAAGAAATAAGTGTAGAGACCCAAAGGGTGGTAAGAATTGGTATCAAGTTTCTTAGAGTTCTCAAAGTCACCTGAGTGTAACTTTTGCAATTGTGCAAGGGGTTGAGATCAGGAAAACCCTTACCCAACCTCATATCTTGATGGTTTGGAGGGCAAACATGAGTTGTTGCTGAGGGTACTGTGACATTCATATGCAGTGAATGTGTGGATCCATCACCCTGGCCCTCCTTCCTTTTCCTTTAATTTTCACTGGAGCAGCACAGTCTTTGGCCTGTGCCATATCTGTCTTATCTCTCCTCCTCACATCCACTACAGATCACCTTGTTTTCTGGCAGATGGGCTTCAAGGAGTGTTAACTCCCAGCTGAGTAATATTCTGTTTCTGAAAGCAAATGGCCCTGGCTCTTTTTGCTACCAAGTAATAGAGATAATTCTATGAGTGCAAATTGAGGCAAGGTTGAAACCTTTTGACTAGGAACATTCAAAATTCGAAACACTTTTGCTTTTATTTTGCACAGAAAAATATATTAAAAACTATTTGTTCCTTCTGTCTTAGAAGGAGAGAAGGGCAGGAACAAAGGATTTATATCTTTAGATTCAAGAAAGGGGAGAAAGCAAAACAGTACAAAACAAAGTTAACTTATTTTAAAAATCTGTAGTGTTAGCAATCTTCCCTGAAGAGTTCATCATGCTATTGATCAGTAAAGTGTAGCTAAATAGTGATACTAAAATACTATGAAAATTCTATGTAATGCTATACATCTTTGTAATGATCATGGGGGGGGAAATAAATTGCAAATTCTAAAGCACACTTGTTATCTTGCATAATTTTATTCCCTAACTAGTTAACTTTGAACCATGTACATTAAATGTATATAGAGTGAGTCTTGGAGAATATTCAGGGGTTCCTGAAGCTCCAAAGAGCAAGGGTTTTATAACACATGTTTTTGAGCCTAATGAATGTCAGCTTTAACATAATTGTATTGAACTGGCTGGTCTAGTTTCAGATTATGACCTAAAAAGAAATATTCTGAGTATTTAAAAAAATAAAGAATTTAAAGACATAGACATTCTGCAATATTAATCAGTTGATGTTTCACAGGTGTTAACAATAGTCATTGAGGTAAAGAGGGAGGGAGCTAAGAAGGTAATGGATGTGCTGAATTTATTCAGCAATGTCTGTCTCAGTGCACAGCTGTGTAGTCAATAAACTTTTTCCTTAAGAAGGCTTGCACTTTGCTTGCATATTTATATCAATGCATTTTATCTGCTGTATGCAGCAGCACATAAAGTTCTTGGGGGGGGGGGGGGAATTCATGCAAAGATAGGTGTATACATCCTAATAAGCAGAGCTGGCAGATCACTTGTGTGCGAACAGATTATATCCAAATCAACTGGATCACTTTCTACCCTTCTAGGGAACAACCCATCTTCAGCACCCGAGCTCATGTCTTCCAGATTGACCCAAACACTAAGAAGAACTGGGTTCCCACCAGCAAGCATGCTGTTACTGTGTCCTACTTCTATGACAGCACAAGAAATGTCTACAGGATAATCAGTTTGGATGGCTCAAAGGTAAATTCTCTTTAAGATGATAACTTGTTTTCTGAAGGATTTTTTTGCTTGTTTGCTTGTTTTCCAATCTGCTATCCTTCATATATTTTTTTCTCAGATGCTTTTGTGAATGTCTACCTGAGAAAGATTAGTTTATAAAAGTGTTTAAGTGTTCACTAGAAAAATGCGGTTTTCCATGCATTCATATTGAATAAATGTATTGCCGAACTTTAAGCAAAGTAACAGACCATTGCTAAAAAGCCATCCTCTGTGAGGAGTGGTTAAAAAAAAAAATTACAAATAAGCTTACAAGAATCTGTGTTCATCTTTGGTTTTGATCATTGGTTTCAACATTGAGACATCTGTTTGGTGCCAATAATCACTTTGTAAATCCTTCTTTATTATGTAATCTGTTTTTTAAAGAAATTACAATGATTTCCTCTCAAAAGCTTACACCTTTCTTATAAAAACTGTCTTTGAGTGGAGGACAACATCTCCACTCAAAAGTGGGTATAAAAACTAGCTTTACAAACAGCAATTCAGAAATCTCTGAAATAAGGGCATTAAAGGTATACCAAGTGTAATCAAAAGCTCTAATCCTTTCGAGAGATTTTTCACTTGCAACTCCTGGAGTTGTATTAATTCATGATGGTTGGAAATAAAATACTCTTGGAGCATAGCAGCCTTCATTAGAGATTTCTTGGCTGTTACTGAAAGCTTAAAAAATTATACACAGTATATTTTAAAGGAGGAAGGAAGATTTCTAGCATATAAAAAGTACGTAGGAATTCTTAGTCACAGATCTCTATACAGTGTACTTGAGGTCACTTGAAATGCTGATACCAAAACAGCAAAAACTTCTTGCTAAGTTTAATTCTTACTTTTTCTTCCTTTTCCAGCCTTTCTTCAAATGGCTTTGGGTTCTGCCAAATAATGCCTTTTGTGTGACTGTTTGTAAAAGACTTTGGGATTGCGACAAGATGCTAGATGAAATCAAGGCTAGTAGTTGTGTTCTGTCATATCTAAATTGGTCTGCATAGTTTGTACAATCTTTATTCGGATATCCACTGTTTTATTTTTCCTTTGTTGAAAGCTGCAAATCTTTAAAAGTGGTTGTTGAGTTATGATGTTAAGTAGTTGTTAGTTGTTCGTTCTTCATGTACCGAAGCATTTCTTCTGCATTTACAGAACTATTTGCAATGTATATTGATAATGCAATCTGTCCCTCCTATTTCCTCTCTCTGTGATTGCTGCAACTTTGATATATTACCCTTTGGAAGAAAGCAGTATCTAACTGGGATTTAGGACCCCACTCATACCTAAGGCCCATTGCTTTAGGTAAAGCCCATTCTTTAGAGCTACACTGCTCTGAGGTGTAATGTATGAAGGGCTAGGGCACCCATGGAAGAGTTTTAGGAAGCTTTCAGTATATTTCCCTGAGGGCTTTTTTCCCCTAACTATAGCACCATCTTTTTTAATGTCTTTAGCATATAAAATGTAGCAAGTATGAAAGGCTAAATAAAGGATTGCATTCAGAGCACACCGAGATCATCTCTGTGCTCTGTGGTGTACAGTTGGCTGCCAGTAACACTGTTCACAGCAGAGCCTGCAATGCCTTGTGTCCATTGGTTAGAGAGTGGTATTAAATTGCATAGCCTTTACTCCTTTGAAAATGTAATTCCCCAGTTTTGAATTTTGAAGTGAAATTGAATAAAGATTTTTTTAACAAATTTTATCTTGAAAATATTTCAAATTAACATGTTACCACCTGCTGGAAAAATTTGTCAAGCCATACTTATGGCTTTGCAATTCTCACGTGCCTGGCTCAGCAGCAATGTTTTATTGTAATCCTCAGTGCTGGTGGGTTTATTGCACCCTATGGGTTGGTACCTTAGAATGAAGTGTCCATGGGCCCTGTGGCCCAGGTGCTGAGCAGTAGAGTTAGTAAATGATAGCAGCTCAAGGGTTTGCCCATTTAGACTGTAGTAAGGTGTCTTTGAGAGAGAAATACTTGAGGTTTGAATCATAATCACATTTCTGCCCCCTCCTTTGCCTCTTCCTTAGGCCCTCCTTCCTCTTGCCTCAGGATGTGTGATAGAGCATTAAGGGAACTTTGAGCTTGTTTTGTGCAGCCCTGGTGGAGGACAAGGAAGCCTTAGGTACTCCTTGCTCTGCAAGAAGCTGAGTGTTCTGAGTCAGAGCAGAAAGTAATCTGCTGAGAGCTCTTCTCCATATCAGTTTTCATCAAATTTTGTTTCCTGGATTGTAAACCAAACTAAAAACTCTCCTAGTTACCATTCAGAAAATAATTTGAAACCAAGTAGTTTACATCTTGGTTTGAAGGGGAAAAACGCAAGCTATGCACGATTTCTTTCTACTAAATTTTGCACTGATTGTGTCAGAAACATCAATAGATCTTCTTGAAAACAGAAGGATTTTTTTAAGATGTGGTCTTTCCTCTTGGCTGAGGGTCACTACCATACATTGCAGATTGCCACCAGAATTTGCCTGTGGAAGTCTGGTGTGTTTTGTGGGAGAGTTCTTTGTTTTTTAGTTTGTTTTTGCTTATTCATGAGCCAGATTTGGGTGAGGCAGGTTGTGTTGCATCATTTGTTCAGCAAATTAAAAGGTTTGTATTCCTTCTTGACTTGACTGAGGTTGATTTCCCCCCCCCCCCCCCCCACAACAAAAAAAAAAAAAAAAAACAGACTATAGTTTTTTGCTTGCTTTTTGGGGGGGGGGGGGTAGTATTGGTGCTTGTGAATATTTGTGATCCACATAGTCCTTTTATGAATCTTAAAAGAATAACTCCAAAGGATGAATTTCTCCTATATGATATGGGCTTTTTTTAAACCAATTCACTGTGATTCTGTCTCTCTAATATTATTCTCTGACACTATCTCCTCTTAAAATATCTTATGCAAGAAATGCATTGCCCTCTAACTTGAGGATCATAAGGTGTTCAGTGTATGGGCCTTATTTTATGATCATATAGGTTATCTTGATCCCTGTGGCCCACATCAGGTGGATTCTGATCTAAAATAATAACTTGGTGTAACCTGAAGCTGGTTTCTGTAACCTTTCAAGTAAATATCTTCTATGCAATAGAAGGGTGATGGTAGCCATGCTGCAGTGCTACACAAATAACAGAAGCAAAGGGTGCTGATTTCAGCTCCATAACTACCCACTTGAGTATCCATCCAGAATGCTATCTCACCAAAATGTTGTAGGCTAGACTTAATTTCTTGAAGATTTCAGACTTGGGGAAGCACTATTTGGTCTCTATGAAAATGAAGTTTCTCACTGCTAACATCCTGAGAAGACTGTTATTTCCTTCATATCAGTTTCTTCTACTTAAAGAAAACAATTATCTTCATCTGCAACAGAAGTTGATTTGGACCCTTAGAACTATGAGGGTGATAAGGGGGTGTGTGGTTTCATGGAAGCAGAACAAGGCACACATACATGCTTAATGTCCAGAAGGTTTTATTGACAATAACCTTTGTAATAGATTGTGACATGTAAGAAAGATGTAACCAGCAGCTTTTCAGTGACATGGAATCCACTAGTATCATATTAGACTTTATACTGATGTACTTTAACTGGACAGTTTCACATTACAAATTTAGAATATATTAGACAAGCGTTAATGTGTTGAAAGAGCAGGTAGAACTCTGAAAATTCATGATAAATCTTCAGCTGGGTTCAGTTGGAATGAAGTTACTATCTAGCAGTTGTGTTTTCTGATTACATTAGCAAAAATATATGACAGAAGATGTACTTGCATATCATAAACTATAAGAGAAAAATGTGTTCTAAGCATGGTGGTTCTTCTCTACTTGGTGCAAGACCCTGTTTTGTAATCATGGGCATGTCTTCACCAAAGAGAAATTCTTGAAATACAAAAGCCTGTGAAATAGGTTTTTCAGTGAGAATGTATTATGCAACATACGCATGTTCACATACAAATGTTCACACTTCTGTGAACATGCAAAAATGCAACAAATTCTCAGTGCTGTTTGAGAGATGTTGTCTTAGGGGAAAAAGAAATACCCTTGTGAGGCAAAAGTTATGTTTTTTTTTTTTTGTTTGTTTTGTTTTTTTCTCTAGTTCTTTCATCTCACTAGCCTGCGTGGATGCTTTTGTAACTTTTTTAGGCTTGCTAACTAAATTACTACTTGCAGATGCCAACAGATGGTCTGCCCAGCTCTTGCTTCTGTTCCAGGAAACTATGCTAGTGCATGCTCTCTGAATTGTAGCTGTGACTGGATTAAAAAACTGTTCCCTAGTTGCCAGGGCATGGCTCATTCATGATGCACAAGTACTTGTCTGTAACTTTCAGTTATGGGTAGTCTTAATCTAGAAAACCAACCTTTACGACTGTTACTTTGTTTCAGGCAATAATAAATAGCACTATCACCCCCAACATGACATTTACTAAAACATCCCAGAAGTTTGGCCAGTGGGCAGACAGCAGGGCAAATACAGTCTATGGCTTGGGATTTTCTTCTGAACATCACCTTTCAAAAGTAAGTATAACTAATGAAAACCTTTTTGGGAAATCAGGTGACCTTAAGAATATTTGATTGCTAATGTTTGCATCTTGATTCACTACTGTTTTGTTACTCACAGATTTTCGTATATACATCCTTGCAAGGTAAAAAGGCAAGGTGAGAAGTAATGGCAGTAAGATTTTACCATTCCGATATCTGGGTGGTATATTTATTTTTGGTTTTTGCCTTTTTAAAAAAAAATCAATGAGGAAAAGAAGGAGGTATAAGATATTGCAGGGCATGATATTAATGTTTTCTCTGATTATTCATTTATTTTCTCTTTTAAAAAAAAAGTTGTTCTTCCATTAGTTTTTCATGATGAAATTTAAGAGTGAATAACTTAGTTTCTTATGTATTTAGATCGTATAGGAAAAACTATAGATGAATTTTAGTTTTTTGGGGAGGGGTTTTGTTTGTTTTATCTACGTTCAATTTAATTTTTCTGATATGTGGTGTGTATTATCATGTTGGCAGATTTCAGGTTAAGCTAGTAAGAAAAAATGCTCAAATACTAAATTTTCTTCTTTGAATACAAAAGTTGAAATGTTTTAATAAAGGAACACTGTGACCTATGTAAATATTTTTCTGATCTATCTGTGCAGGAAGTCTGCTCTAATCCAAGAAAACTAGTTATACTTTTCTTCAATGAGCTGATAGCATAGTTGCTCTGAGCACCCCGTATACAATGCCATTTACTATTGATACTCCTATGATAGATGACTCCAACCACCTATAGAAAACGGTCTCACTTTCACAGATAAATAATTTGTTTTATTTGAGGAATATGTCCCTAACTTAAACAGAACTTTTGTAGTGTACCAAAGATTTGAAAACCCAGATGCACTGAAAGGAATATATAGTAATGTACAGAACATGTTCGAATAAGGAATAATGATTGCTTTATTTCTTTAAAAGGGCAGCCCGTTTGAGAAAGTAGTAATTGCCTAAGGATAAGCACAGGCCTCTTAGAACAGTTGAAAGAATTGGTACATCTACTTAATTGTATGATTCATTTATAGGAATTCTTCCTTTCATAATGAGGTAGCTTTCATTTCTATAAAACAACACAAACCCCAGGAAATTCTGAATAATGTTAGTAGTGCATATATGCTTGTGTATTTGTGCATATGTCATTGCATCAATAAGCTTAGAAATGGTCATTTATTTAAATTGGTGTAAATTGGCTTAAATATATGCTAGAGGTACTTGTTCACCAAAATAGCAATAACTTCTGTTATGCTGATTTAGTTTGCCTCTTTGGTTTTCTTTTTTTTTTTTTTTTTTTTTTTTTTTTTTTTTTTTTTTTTGCATTTGTCCTTTTCTTCACTTTTTCATTGCTTTTTCCCAAATGATACTGCTTTCTCAATCAGTTCGTTCATTTGTTCATTTTTTTTTTTAGCTGTTCTCAAACTGACATATGAGAGTTCTTCATACGCTCTTGGCTTTAAACTTTATATTGCTGTTGTAACAATCATCTGAAGCTTGCAGTAAGGTTTTGACTCGTGGGCTATTTTTTTGGCTCATGTGCCCTTGTCCTTCTAAATTGATACTGTTCACTGTAGTAGATTACAACAGCTATAACCTATTTTTCTATCATAATAGTGACTGAAAATTAGCTGAGTGAGAATCTTTGAGAAAAGTCATTCTTCATCAGACCTTTACTCAGTATATCAAACCACCACAAAATTGTTCATCTAAAGTGAAGCAGTAGTCAGTAATACCTAAAAGATTATTCTTCTGTTGAAGAATGTTTCTTTCTTTCACTGAATCGTAGTTTGCTAGAATTCCTCTACTTGCTGTAGTAAGTGGAATAGAATGTTCTATAATATTCACATAAAGTTGCTGAGACATAATCTCTCAACCACAATACAAGGCTGTAGTTTTGATAGGTTATCTCTTTCCATGTAGCAGAACTCTGATGTGCTATCTCTTTGAGGTAGTTGACCTGATTTATTCCAAATAATTTAAGAACATGCTAAATAGCCATAGTACCATCATAGGTGCTTGAGAGATCTTCTCAATCTCCTGCCGCAACATTTCTTTAAATTTTTAATCTTTTCCTTAAGTTATTAATCCTTCAGTGAACCCTTCTTAAAGCTTAAAAACAATAGGGCTTTTCAGGTAGTGAGTTTTGACTGAGCAAGTAAAGTTTTGACTGAAATAGTTGAGGTGATTGTAACATGCAGAAGTAGTTTTCATCTCTTCCATATGCTTGCAGTGTGAAGCAATTTCTTTGTATTCTACTGCTGGATAAATTTAGAAAGTGTTGGTGAACTTATTGTTTTTGCAAAATCAGTTCTATCTTTAGCTGATCATAGTTTAAAAAAAATCTCTGTATAAAAGCAGTATCAATCAAAAAAAGTTTGGATACTCTAGTGTTTAGTCTAGTATGAGGCTAGTTTCTTTTCTAGAAAGAATCTAGGCCATCTTAATAAATCTCTCAAGTTTAAAGGCACATGCCTTTTTAAATTGCACCTTTAGCTGTCTTCAGGAAGAAGATACATCAAGCTTCATATGACAGTTCAATATATAATTCTTGAATTTGGTGCTCAATATATGAGTAAAATTCAACAAATTCATTCTTTATCTTGGCTGAGGTCAATTGATTTAAGATTCCTACTGCAGCTTTTTCATTTAGCTATTGAAATGACAAATACTGTTTAAAATTTTGAATAAACTAGTATTGTTTCAGGTATCAAAGAATGAAACCTATTGAAGACCTCAGGCTAATACTGGCCTCAGTAGGCTTCAGAGCCAGATCA
Organism: Tinamus guttatus; assembly: GCF_000705375.1. The sequence goes on from NW_010582219.1 coordinate 27,340, forward strand.
CCTACTGTAAGGAAGACAATAAAATATGAACCTGAAAACAGCTATTGAAGGCAATTTACCACTGTTACTAGCCACATCTGAGATGTTGTGGTTATTTTATGCCATCAGCAAGAGAACTTTTGTAGTTTTGTTTTGTCCTATTTTTGTCGTATAAACAGTTTATAATGTTTGAAAGGTATTTGTCACTGTAACTCACTTAAATGAGTATCTAATAAGGAGGCAAAAAAATCTTCTGACAGAATTTGACTGTGTAAAATGTTAACTATTACATTCTGTTCTGCATGTAATGTAACTACTTCACGCCCTCTCCCCCCAGTTTGCGGACAAATTTCAGGAATTCAAAGAAGCTGCACGACTAGCAAAGGAAAAATCCCTAGAAAAGATGGAGCTAACAAGTACGCCCTCGCAAGTGAGTCTTAATTGCCTGATTGAAGCCTAGAACCTCATAGTCTGTGCTCCTTACTGTTTTAAGTGGATAAGATGCAATATAAATTCTTATGTCTTATTGGAAATGATCAGGATACTTCCCAGTTCAGCCTAAAGCCTTATACAATCAGCTAGAAGTGTCAAAATGTCCATTATGGAAGTGTCAAAGGGGCTCCTATAAAGTAAAATTAGGCTTTTGTGTGTTTGATGTTTTTTTTCCCCTTTTCAGCTTTTCTGCTTCCTTTACTCAAAAGGTTTTGAGTAAAGATGGTGAGCAGTTATTTTAGTAAATCTGTAATAAAAAACACTTGTGTGTTTCTTTTATTGTATCTGTGAAACTGAAGGAGGTGCATAGTGAAGAATTTTATAAACAATTCTTTCAACAAAGAGTTAAAATACCAAGCACCACTTAATTGTTTTTGAATCTTTTTACAAGATGTCCAACTGTGGTAAAACTCTTGAAGCTCCCCATTAATCTGTCCTCTTGCATCATCATATCTCACACCTGAATACTAGATAACATGGAAGAAAAAAAAAATACCCCATTAAAACAAATATCTTGAGTTTGCTTTGGAAAAAGAAATTGCATGAGGCTTTTATGCCTTTTCTTCCTAGTGTTTTTGGCTCTGGGTGTAGCAGTTTGTTTTATTTTAAGCAATAGTAAAGGCAAATGTAATTCCTCCTCTTGAAGGAAGAAACAACTTTAAATTTTCAGCAGGG
>NW_010582221.1:3211-20613 GCF_000705375.1 Tinamus guttatus
CAGGAGAGATCCTGGTGACTTTAATGGGAGTGCACACCTTGCTTTTAGCCAAAACAAACTGGCCATTTTTTTTCCTTGGGTTTCTGTGCAAAATGCATTCCAAATTAAGTAACTCACTGCAAATTGTGTGTTTCGATTGGACCATAATTATGAATAAAAGCTAGTGCATTTCAAATACCGTTCAAAGCTGCTTTGCTAGACCGTACCCTTCACAAGAACTTAATTACGTCCAGATTGACTAAGAACAGGCATCTGATTGCATCCAAATTGAAGAGAGCTGGGTGATGTAATGGCTGGTTGCTAGCTGTTGGAACTAGTTTTTAACTGCATTTTCTGTTTGTCCATCCACCTTCTTTTTAGTTTCTGTTGCATAACTCAGTAATGCAATATTGTTTTCTTCACCACTTCCAAATCCAGACTCCCATTAGCCCGCCATGTTCATCCACTTTGCACTCCTTGGACACAAAGCTTTAACAATTGAACTGTATTCAGTGCATTTTAATATAAACTAAAAACACAATGCAAATGCAATACTTTTTAAAACATCGTATTTCAAAGTGTGTTATTATTATTGTATAGGGCTAAGTACTATTTCACTATTCTGTGTCATTTCTGTATTCTGTGGGCTTTTCTTCATCTTAGTACCTTTGCACTAAGTTTTGTCACTGTAACCATTTGTAGAACTGCCATTGCTACAGTTTGCACTTATCCAAATGGGGTTTTGGTTGTTTTTGTTGGTTTTCCTTTTTATTTGTTTTGTTTTGGTTTTTGTTTGTATATAATAAAGGAAAAACTGGAAATAATGTCAAGGTACCTCAGCTATTTAACAGCTCTAGAAAACTGCTGTAAACTTGTTCTGGACTATTGTAACTGCTTTAATAACTGAAGTTAAAAAAAAAAAAATACAACTCTGAGTGAGAAAACTTGCCTGCGTTGAAATGCTGTTCTGTGCTGGTTGTACTCAAGTGTTATTTTTTTAATAGTGAGAAGATTTTTTTTTCTTTTTTTCTTTTTTTTGCCTTTTTTTTTTCCTTTTCTTTTCCTCGTTTTTGTTCCTACATTTTAGGCTGTCTTCAGAAGTTACTGGCCTGGGGGCTCTGTAATGTATCTCATCATGCCCTAGTGCATTAGCCACCAGACAGGACTTTTCCAAAGCCCCATGAGACAATGCTTTCTATGGACTAATCTACAGAGGAGTTTCTGCCATTTCTAACTTTCTTATTATTCTGAGACATCAAAAGAAATACTTCTTTTACTCTTTAAGCAACTGTGCTTCCTAACTCTTGTGTTGCTTTCATTACTGTTCCAGTTTTAACACTGTTGTGGTTCATAACATAAAGCAAAGAAAAGTTATTTTGGGGGGTTAATTTTCATTGATGTTCATGCTTTGGCTAATCTGTATAAAAGCATGGGCTGTTAGTGTTCTAAATCATTGTATTCAGCTAGAGACTTGACAGTAAATTAAATGAGACGTTTTTATAAATAAATTTTTTTCCTGATTTAAAAACAACGTGGTAGCTCTGTGCATACAACTGTTGTGTTGTTTAAAATTTGTTCTTTGTAACCGAGTTGATAACTTGTCATTTGAGAAACACTATTTTATGGATTGTCAAACTAAGATCATAGACAAATTGCTTGTTTTCGTTGATGATTAAAGGTTTCAAATCATCATGCTTAAGGTCCCAGTGCTCATTGGGAAGGAATGCAACAACTACATAATATTGGCAATATTGGAAAGTACAGTAGCCCATTGCCAGGGATGAGGATTCTGGGCACGATTAGGCAGATTGTGCAGATAGTAGAGCAGGCACCAGCGCTGCAAACACCTTCTGCGGTGGTTGAAAAAGCTGCACTTGTAGCATTTCTCACACAGCATGGAGAAGAGAATTTGGCCTCTTGCTACAAGCTGTAAGAAGCTGTTGTTCTGCATTTCTCATGTGTTTTCCTGTTCTGGTTTTAAGATCAGGAAAGGAAATTGAGAATGAGAGAACAACTGGATACTGAGCCTGGTGCCTTGCTGCTTTCCACTTTATTCCCAGCAGCACTGACCGGTGGCAGGGATTCTGAGGGGCACCCTATTGCACCTCGTTAGGAAAACGTTAGGAGGAGCATTGCAGTTTGCATTTAAAATAAGGAAATGTGATGAATGGAAAGCAGGCCTGTGGAAACCTCTCTTCTACCCTACAATATTGCTTGAGCTGTTCAGCTCCTGTTTGGTCCACTAAAGCACTGCGGTCTCACGGGACCTCCTCGTCATGCTCGGATGAAGGAAGGGGATTGATCCAAGCTGATGCTGCATATGGTGCTTCTGGCCACTCTTCTTTCGGAGTGCCAGGAAGCCTTAGGCAAGTGGGGCTCTGCACAACCTGCACCCCCAGCTCTGCTGGGGTCCTCAGGTACCTCTTGGCGCTCTGCTTGGCATCCTGCCCTCCCTATTTAATGGTCCCTATCACTATTTTGCTTTGAATATAGGAGGTCCAGAGAGCTGCTGTGTGCCTGGGTCTTGAGTCCAAGTCTGGAACTGATATGACTGAGATGCACATACAGACTAGGAAACTTGTAGCTGTTCCCAGATTTTTTTTTTTTCAATACCGACATAGCTGCAGAGCACATTCTTGCTGCAAGGAAGCCTGCAGAGTAAGAGTACACAACGCCCTGTTGCATCCCAGCGTCCAGAAAGCATTACCCTGTGTTAAATTGGCTGTTCCAGCCCCTTGGTTGGAAGAACAATAGGCTATTAATTTTCTCCTGGATAAAATCTTGCCTTCTTACTAGCTAAAATATAATTTAACTGGTGTGAGTCTTGAAAGCTGAGGTTGTTTTCAGAGCAGGGTCCTCCGTTTCCCAGATAAAGCTACAAGCGACTCCTCGGGCCAGCCTGGTCTCGCCGAATGACGAGCGCACGTCACTGCCGTCAGCACAGAGAGGCAGGACCGCCCTGGCCATAAGGCAATGGGCAGCAGCAACAGGTCTGTCACAGACACCTTCTTGCACATAAATAATTCCCAGGCACCTTCTGGAATTGGCTAGAGCAGGCTGAGATTTAAACCAACTAGCTAAGGGATATGTTTGCATGAGGGATGAGGAGGGGTGAGATGAACATGCCCTGAACACAAGAGGGCAGGGGAGGAGATGTCTTTTGACAGGATCTTTGCTGGAAATTTCATTTTAACATAATGATTTTAGTTGGAGAGAGTTCATGAATAGCAGGAAAATTACTGGGTAAATTTAATACACAAAATAGGCAAGCAAAACCCAAGAGGGTACATCTAACAGGGGGGGGGGAAAAATCTATGAAAGTTTTCCAAGTTTGAAAACTAGAACATCTCATGCTCAAAGTCAATATGTATATGAAAAGGTTGTGTATCTCCAATGAAAGACACCACAAGCTCTACAGCTTCCACATCAGCAAATCAGTATCTGAGTTCTGGCAAACACCTTAAAGAAGCAGTTCAATAGAAAGAGGAGAGAAGAGCGAAAAGGAGAAGAGAAGAGAAGAGAAGAGAAGAGAAGAGAAGAGAAGAGAAGAGAAGAGAAGAGAAGAGAAGAGAAGAGAAGAGAAGAGAAGAGAAGAGAAGAGAAGAGAAGAAGTATAAAAAAAAAACCTGGATGAGTTTCTAATGGTCAAGAAAACAAAAAAATAGATGAGAAGAGAAGAGAAGAGAAGAGAAGAGAAGAGAAGAGAAGAGAAGAGGAAGAAAGTCCGCCAAGACGAAACAAGCCAACACAACCCTAGTGTGCCTAGCCACATTACGTAGCCCACTGCTAACGTGCTTGGTGTTCTCAGACGCACCTGCAGGCCCTGAGCCCCATAGGAAGCCTCGGCCTCCCTGTGCCAAGCGTGTAGGTGCCTGGCAAATGCCCAGGCCTCACTGGGCTGCAAGGGCTGGATGTTGCTGTGAGGTCTCAGCACGTTAAGACAGTCTTCAAGCATGCACTGAACCTCCCCCACCTCAACTGGCCAGAAAGAGATACTCTCCTGGTCTTTCATGTTAAATACCCAGCAGCGTGACAATAAAAATGCTTTCCAGGAGCGCGTTTTCCTCCGAGCCTCCATCTCAGCTGAACGTGTTTCGGCACTAGGTACACGCATGGCGCAGGATCCTCCCCTTCCCAGGTGAGTGACGCAGGTGCCAGGCAGGAAGGTCGCCCGGGTCCCTGGCTCAGGTCCCTGGCCGTAGCTGCACCCGGAGCGGCTGCTCGGGGCTGAGGCCGGAGCTCGGCTTGGTGCGCGCAGCCAGGACGGCAGCGCCAGCTCCCACAGCTCCTGCAAGGGCTGCAGCCACCGCTCACCAAAGGCACCTGGGACACCTTTTATGAGGCAAGGCCTGGGTTAGGTGCCTACATGAGAGTGATGCTCCTCCCGCAGCTAACAAGCCACGAGAGTTCAGTGAGGTGATGGACATTAAGTGAACTGGGAAAGTGCTTCACGACACATTTCACACCGTTGGCCTGAAGACACCTCGGAGGCCAGCAGCGTATGCGGCTTTTCTTGCCACTGACTCCAGCAGGGAGGACCCTGGGATGTTAATGGAGTTGCCAAGTTTCTGCATCACTGCGTGTGACCTCTCACTCACATCTAGAAACAGGCAAACATCTCAAAATGTAGCCAAAATGGGGAAAAAAAGCATGATTTCTTATGAAAAATAAATTGTAAAATATTTGTAAATGCTAAAATATTTGACTTTTTTCATTAAAGCTCCTCCCAGCTCAGTGTTTCTGAAATGATCAAATGGAGGCCATTTTATTACAGTGGCATGGAATAAGCAAAATGGGTTTACCAGCGCTGAAGCTAATGCTCCTTTTTAACCAGTGATTCTCTTTCTGAAGCCAATTTTACAGTGATGTGCTTTAATGAAGGACCATTCTTTAGTTTTCCTTCCTCTCTCTTCTTCCATTCTGCCCCCAAGTGACTTTCGGACTCCTCACAGGCAAATTAATAAATGAGAATTACAAATGTTAAGCTTTCCCTCTTAATTCAGATTCTTCACTTTCCTAAACTCCTAGAAATCAGAGATTTAAAATATTCCTCAAATTTCCTCATGCCAGAGCAGCATCTTCATTTTGGACTCTCGCTATGGACAAGGCTGAATATTAGGATGACTTTCATCTCAACAGCTAACAAATAGAAGAAAACACAAGCTGTAAGAAAATGACATTTCTTTTACAAAAAGATTATTTGCTCTGATTAATCACCTAGCAGAACAGCTCATCAGAAATTAATCATAAAACTATTTTCTAAAACTGAGGACCAATAGAAGACACAAATTAATTGTGCTTAAGTTTTCTAAGTCACAGGAGGTCACTTACCATGATGATATACTACCCTGTGTAGTCACTGAAGTTGGGATAATGCCCTTCTCTCTTCCTGGCATGCTACTTTGCTGAAAAGCAGGTTGATTCCTTGCTGTCTTGGCACAACAGCACATAAATACCAATGGTCTTGAGGGATGCAGCTAGCAGTCACTATCTCCTTGGCAAAGCTCTCTGGAAACTTGTGTTTCAATCGATGAAGAGAGGTAGTTACTGCCTCACTACTGTCACTCCTTCCGTGAGAACTGACGTACGGCTTTATTTATGGATCTGCAAGATTTCTCCTAAGGAAAGAGGCACGGACTCCTAAGCAAGCACCAACCGAGAGGAACCAATGGTGCCAGTAACTTCATCAGCAACACGTGTCCTGCCACCACCTGGCTCCTTGTCCGGACTATTTCATAGAAATTATGTGAGGGTGAAAGCATAGAGCGACTGGGGGGAACGGCTCCACGTTTATTCCTGCCAGCTCTTCCCAATATTGACTGAAGCAGTGGATGCCCCTTGCAGCTTGGAGCTCCAACGTACAGGGTTGCTCCTCTGCTGGCAGAGCCAAGGGGCAGCCCCGAAGATGCCTCCCCCCTGCACAGCCCATCCTGCAGCCTGACGCCTGCCCTGGCCTCCTGCGCAGAAGGCAACCGAACTGCAACAGCTCTGCTCTCTGGTGCTCAGTTCCCTTGCTGTTTACCTGCACCTGAAAGTGCAATCTATATGTATATGAAAAAGGTTTGCTAAAAACAGAGATTAACATATTTATATTGTAAAAACATAGCATATGCCCATGATGCTCGACACAACCTGCACATAGCAGTTTCTCTGATACTAAGAATCATACTTCTAAAATTCAGTGATCCAAAGATCAGCAGAACGATGAGTAGTTTTGCTTAGTTCTTCCAAGAATGGAAACTGGCCCTGGGGGTTTGAACAGAGCTGTCCCTCTGTGAACACTGTAGCACCTCCTCAGAGAAGGATCTTCAGATATTCTTCAATGCCTCAGCAATCTCCTCCTTGTGCAGATCGCCTTGAGACCTTTCACCACGCAAAAGGCACCTTGAAAACTGACGTTCAAACTCACACATCAAGCTAAAGCGGGAATTTCCTTTCTAATTTCCATTTTGGCCCAACTAATTTTCCCTCTAACTTGCCAGTCCCTAGTTTGTTTCAATACTTCTTTATTAAATCACAAAAGTTGATATCTTAACCTCAGGAGTAATTCACACAAGACCACAGAGTTAAGCATTTTTAGTAGCGCCTAGTTTAATAGCCATAAATGTAAATAGCCAAGCAACCAAGGCTGTAACCAGCATATATGCACAGGAATAATGGATGCACCAGTTTGTTAAAGGACTTTGCTTGAATTTTACTTTTAACAGCTTCATAAGGATACTTTCAAACATCTATAAACAGAGCTGCATCAAAGAAACATGGAAAGCAGAGTGGTAAAACAGCATCTCACAGTAAGGAAAGGGCTCTCGGCATAACCAGTGGTTCTTCAAAAGGAGGCAAATCTAACATCTAGCTTTAGTATGCAGCACTCTTTTCCCCTTAATTAATTAATTAATTAAGAGCACTGAGGGAAGTACACGAAGATCTCTTAAGAGCAGAGCTTGCTCTCATCTCTTAGAACCTGATTAACTTCAGAAAGTTAATACTTTTTTTTTTTTTTTTGCCTTTAAGCTATTCTTTCCCAACTTCATTGTGAGATAAAAATTAAATGACATCTCCTGTTTTTCAAAAGTCCTCAGTAACTTTGTAATGTTTTAAGATTTGCAAAGGTCAACAACAAGAGCAGCAACAAAATTACTAAAAGTTAAGAGTTTTCTGCATTCTGGATCCTGGTTTCATCCTTAATTTTACTTTTCTGTTTGACAGAACATAAATCCATTTTAGATGCACTTCTTCATGTTAGAAAGGCTCCAGCAGTTACAGATCAATAAATGTCTTTACCTGGTCAGAGTTTCCAGCGCCCTGCCTTACTCTGACACTTATTACACTGGCCCTGCAGCATGCAAGGATGTAGCTGCTCTGTTCCCTAGCTGCAGCTCACCCAGGGTGAGGTCCGCGCCACTCTGCCTCCATTAAGCAACGTGACAAATGCCACAAAGGAAGGGAAATCTGCAGCGCTGCCTCTGTCCTTGAGCAGATCACTGTCGAGAAGCTGCCGCACAGTGTGGCTGAGCTTGGCACACGCACACCACAGAATCTGTAACAGACTTACAGAGCTTACTGGGGAGGAGATGGGGGAGGGAAGAGAGTTTTGAAGCTTTGAAAGTAACATAAATGCATAAGAGTTTCCTTTATTCCATCCCCTCGTGGGGAAAACACTATCAACATTTGCTAGCAATTTAAATCCATACACAATGCCACTGCCTCTAACTTACTGTACATATCTCATGTTCCCAAAAGGTTACAGATTATAAAATTTCTTTAAATCCCATTAAAATATCTCTCGTAGGAAATCAGTATTTTAAATTGGAAAGTTACATTCAACCTTGTAAAACATTTGCAATATACAGTTTTTACAGCATGAAATACACCAATTGGTAGCTCTACAAAGGTTTTCTTTTTTCCTTATATGGTTGTCTCTTTACCATCTCATGCTCCTCTTTAAATAAATATTTTAACAAAAGCATCTCACTTCTGATAACGGAAGTCACATCACAGGTAAAGAGGGTATCAACCACATTGCAGAAATGCTACAACAAAGCTCCTTTCACCCGCCAGTCTTGGGAAAGCAAGTCCTGCAGCTCTTCTTCATCTTCACTACCCAGACTTTCATCCTCTTTCTCTTGTGTCGCTGTTAATCTCATGGCTTCTTTAAGTTTCTCCTTCATCAGGTCCTGGCGGTTGCGCAGCAGCTCGACACGGCGGTAACACTCACTGGTGGAAAGCAAGTTGCCTCTTAGTGTTTGCAATTCAGAGCATTTCCTCAAGCGTTGCATTTTGCTTCCCCAAATCTACGTGAAGCTTCCTGACATGTAAAGCGCTGCCAGGACACTCCCGTGCACTGAAGAAAGAGCAACACAGCTGCTCATAGCCTTGATCCACTGATTGTGCGCTAAACTAGGGCCCCTCAACTCATTCCTGACTTCCTATTTTGCACTTACTTACAAAAGTTCTATTCTCAAAAATTAATAAAAATTCTAGAAATTTTCATAGTATATTTTGTTGAAAATACCAAATAGGATGAGCCTCTGACTAAAATCCCTCTTTGTTTTATTCTTACTTGTTAGACAGAGCCACAATCCAGATCCTATTTCCCCTTGTAAACCTGCAACAGAATACTGACAGGCATCCACACCTGTATGAAGGCTAAGGAAAAATGAATTTCACTGGAATTATTTTGATTTGTAGATTCTTTATAACTTTCAAGAACATGCAAAAAAATCCAACTAACCAAAAGGAAATTCTAAACCAAGGGAGGTCTGCAGGGCTGGAAGTTCAGTGAGACATTACACTGGCATAAGTATCAAATCCGAAAACCAAGAATGGCATTTTTAGATAGGTACTTTGTGCTTTTAAACTGCACTTTGTATTCCAGACCAAATTCAGCATGCCAGATGCTTTTAAAGAGCAGCTCATAATTTCTCAAGTTTATTCACCATGATCTAAGAAATGTTCTTGATTAAAACTGAGTGAAGCATCCTAAAATTCTTTTATAGACTGCTTTATTTCTACTACTGAATATGCTCATGGGGACATATGCTTAAAGGTAAGATTCTGGAGTTCAAAGAATATTTAAAAGTAAAGCAGAAGATGTTTTTCTCACCCTGCACAGAAGACCTGATTTATCTGAAGAACCTCTGCTAGACAGACCGTGAAGTTCTGAAATTACCAATAGTTTCAAATGCTATTGTACATAGGAATTTTTGAACACAGGTTAAAATGAATACTCAAATACAGTATACTGCATCTCAAGTCCTCTTCAAAATGCCATGATCATTGTTAAAAGATGTTCAGGTACCACCAAAGCTAATCTTGAAGCATTTGCTAGTATCTCCTTTTAATATCTCCTTTTTGATGAAAGTTTTGTTGAAGCGAGAATTAAGTTTCTTTTCTATCATTTGTACATGTTAAGCATCACGATCACAATAATCTGTTTTCATCAGGCTACTTGGAGTTTAAACTAATGCTTCTCCAATTGCTCCAATGCTTTTCAAACAAACAAAATGTCATGTAATTAAGTGTATTACTCAAAAAAAAAAAAAAACACCTTTTGTTAGAGACAAGGAGAGATAACTACAGAACAGTACTTTCAGCCCAGTAGATGAATGATCAAAACACAAACCTCATTACAAAAATTTAGTTTGTTTGCTGTGAAGACCTTGTTTAAAAGAAACTGGTTATTAAGTATGTTCATATAAATTCACTCAGAATTCACAGAAAAAAAAATACTCAAAACTTAGAGAATTATAACTTTAATGTAGGCAAAGGCAGGCAGACTGTTCAAGGATTTATATTTTATTGCTTCATTTTACCCTTGCCTGCTTTCTATTTTCAGTGATTTTTAGTGCAACCTTCCTTAGCAAATAATTACATAGCTTTGCACCAAAATATATGTTCTTATTATGTATTAATTTGAGGGAATCTACCCTTGTCCTCCAAGTCACCAATAGCTAGGTGATTAATGTAAAGTAGTATCATAGAAGATTAATATTTAAAATGTTTATGAGTCCAGTCATATAGATACCCATTCCCGCTGCAGACCAGAAAGTTTGAGGAAGAACTGATCTACTTACATCTGCTCATCAATTTCTCCAATCTGGCGATCCAGCCGTCCCTCCTCATCCTCTTCTGCCACTATTGCTTCTGAAATCTAAACCAGAAATGCTCTAAGAAAAATTATATTTATTCTGTCACTGCTGTTCTTTTTTGATATCCACGTTTCCTCCCCACAAGAAAAGTGTCTCATTAGTGTCAATCTCCTACATAAACACTCGTAACTTCACAAAAGACTCTGGAGACCTGTGCAGAAAAAGACTTTTGTGATCTGGATTAATTTTAAGTGGAAAAGACACAAGGAAATGTTGTGTTTAAAAAAAAAAAGAAAAAAAAAAGAAAAAAACTCCTTAAGCAGCTAAACTACTTTTTAGCATTTTGAATTTTTCAATGCACTACTATTTGCAATACAGCATAAGCAAACAATGCACATTCATACTCCAAGGATGACACAGGAACTCTCTCTCAGTATTTGGGACTTCTTCACACATGCTCATTGAAAGTAATGGTCAAATATTCCCACTAGATCCCCAAGTATTTCTAACCTGTTATTTTTTTCAGCATATACTTTCTCAAATCTGAATGTCTGGGAGATGCTATGCAATCAATGGTCCACGCGTAACTGAGAAGATTCCTTCTAAGGTGAAGAATTACGTGCATGGCTAATGCTAGCAAAACGTATCCACTACTGTTTTTGTATGAACGTGCACTCTGTTTATAGTGCTGACTGCTTTAAGTGCGCAATGATAATTTTTTGGCACCACTCAGCATTTAACATATGAGCAATTATAGTTAAAACTGAAGAAAAATGGCAAATACTCAAAGGGAAGAGTAAGAATATCAGGTATCTTTAATTGTAGAAGAACCTATTCTAGGAAAACTTTCATTACAATGCAGTAATGCAGTAAGAAATTAAAGTTGTATCCAACTTGTCTTGTACATAAAATCTCATTTTACTGTCCCAAAGTTTGGGGTTCCTTTCTATTAAATTTAAATTAACAATCAAACCCAGATCACCTATGCTTTATAGACCTTGCTTCAAGAAGACAGGCATATGGAGGGTGGGTTGCCAGGCTTTTAAGGTTAAAATATGAACACATCTAATCTAAGAAAGAACCTATAATTACAGTCCACTCTTTGGATATTTCAGATCAGTTTTCTGTATCTGCTATCTTACTTAAATGCAAGTTAAGTAAAGTAAGCAGATATTTTGATGACTGGATTCTCATCAGAAGTGCTTTCCACTTAACACTGCTGCAGTGGAAAAAGTAAGGAACTCCTTTACTCATCCATCAGGCACATTTAACTGCACCCCACAGTGAAACACATAGCTGACAAGTGCAGTATGTCAGTCGTTCTGCAGTCCTGCATGAAATGTGTTTTCTGTTGTGTGTACTGTATTTAACAGTGAATAAAAATAGATTCCACTACTTACTGTGTTGACCTGTCGCATTGCCTTTTGAAATTCATCCCATTCTTTGTCCATTTGATCTTTTGGAGCATCAACTTTTCGCACCTAAGAAATATCAATAAGACAAGTGTGTTAACAGTTAATATCAGATCACCCTTTGGGCACTGTAAACTGAAAAAAAAAACATGAAAAAATATTATGCCTTTTTCTAAGAAAAATCTGGTGAACCCACTCCAGTACAAGTAACACATAAGAACAAGAGTAGTACAGCAGCCATCGAGTGATTTTGAAGGAAAAAACTCCACTCCTGGATTAAAAATGTAACATTAAAGAACTACAGACAAGGAGTGGATGGTATGGGGTGCCTGTATTGACAGAAGTGATTGAGCCTGGAAATTTGAGAGGTTTCAGTCTATCAAGTTTTAAATTCTTCCATGAGTTGCCTGTTCAAACATATATAGCAGCACATCTCAAAAGCCAGAAGTAATGAATTATGAATTTTTAATGTAATAAAGTATCAGAAGATTCAGTAACTAGTCTGGCTACTTCCCTGTATTTCCCATCTAGTCTGATTTTGTTGAGCAACAAAAGAAATACTGCAGCTACCTACCACTTGAATACCTGCAAAGCTTTTTCTTTTGTAGCAGAGAGCATTAATTAGTAACACAAGATGATTGAAACAGTAGCAGCTGTAAGAATGTGCCTAAAATCTGCGAAGATGTAATCAAAAACAGACTGTGCTTTTAGCTGAGCATATTGGCAAATAAACCAAGTCATCTACCCATGTAACCAAAACTTCCACAAATAATGATGTATGTCACAACTTCCCATCTTTATGTTGAATGGCAGATGTCTGGTCCTGGATTGGGTAGAAATCACAAAACAGAGAAGCAAGCAGTCTGGATAGTAATTTATGGTATCTTTTTGCACTAGCTTTGTTTCTTCTTTATTCATTTCTTTTTTCTGGCAACACATCAATCATCACCACACTAAAGACTACTTGTGTACATCACTTGTTTCTGAATGATTATATGAAATCAAGTAGAATTAATTAGGTTTATAGAATAAATTAAAAGTGTCAAAGCAAACTGAGAACTGGAAAATAATACCAATCTCATTTTTCTGTTTTATGATTATTTCTAATATGTGCGTATGTAATATGTTATTACACACTGTGGTTGTTTCTTGTAATTCATAGCTATTTATGTTTGTTATAATAAATTTAAGTACTACAGACATGACTTCCTTGAAATATTTATCTAATCCAGAATTGACATGCTTTATAACCCTAAAGTAAAGAATCAGTCCTTTTCAATCTCACAACCTCCCTCAAAAAGCCCACTGGAATTTCCTTTTTTTTTTTTTTTTCTCCTGGATAAATATATTTTTATGTATGATTCCAACACAAAATCACGGCAATCATCTCAGCATAACCAATGACAATCACTTTCCTTCTTCTTCCTATTAGCTTCCTATTATACTTGAAAAGGACTGACTAAAACAAAAAGCATCAGCAAGCAGTTGGAAGACGAGCCTGTTGGAACATCTATCCATTTTTAAATTTTATCAGCTTAATAAAGATATCTAACCAGGGTCCTCAGTAGATAAAAGGAGGTCTGCCTTTCCTGACACTCTTGCTTTACCCTAGCCTCTCAGCAAAACTGAAGTATTTGAAGAGTGTAATACACTCTTCAAGTCATACTTAGTCATATGCAAGCAGAAATGGAAGCATCTTTTTCAGCTACATATTTCAATATACAAAAATTCACTATTCAGTAAGATTCTGAACGCATGCACACTCATATTTGCCATCAAACCCATGTGTATGCGTGGTGCACAGAGAATTTCACCATGGCAAATAAAAGACACACCAGCTTATGCCTGTGCCAGCAGGACAAGGTGAACATAAAGAAGCCTCATTTAAAAAGTTCTCCTAATCCAGAGACATGACTCCACCTCACCATCAAATTTACATTTACCAACAGTCTTCCAGAGTGCGATCAAAAGAGACACATATTCAAGGAAAGCAAGTACAGCATTGAAAAACAAAACATACATCCACAACACTTACTTTGATAAGGTAACAAGCAAGCCATCAAATCTGAGGTAAATTTTACTAAAATATTTTTGTATTTCAAAAAATCAGTGTTATTTTGATGATCATTTGATACTGTGCAAGATACAGGATGATGATTATAACAGATAGATTTTGATTGATTTTGATCACAAGATTTTTAATGACTGTTTTTGGACAAACAGCTTGAATGCTCCCAACATATTTTCTACTCCCCCTATTTTTTTTTTCTTTCTTTCTAAGCAGCAAATAAAAACCATACCAGTAAAGTGACAGAGGGTTAAGATAAAGTCTGCTGCTGTAGTATGCCAGGACTAGAATTGCTAATCTAGTCCCAGTCTAGTTGTTTTTCATTCTGGCAGTCTGTGTAGGTGCAATACAAACTAATACCAACTCTTAAACTTTTCAACCGGAACCCTCGAAACACATTACAGAAGCATTTTTATGCTACCCATTCAGAGGCAGAAGCAGACACACGGAAATGCCTTTCCTGGGGCCATTTACAGGAATAAAAACAAGTGGATCTTCCAAATCCCAATTCAGCATTTTAGTCAATTGATAACCTTGCTTCTTTTAGCCCACGAAGGAAACAAAAAGTACCACTGCAGAGATGGTTTAACAAACTCTTCCCTTCTTCCTTTCATTTCTTCTAATTACACATAATGAAATAATTCAGTCCTTTTCCTATATTCTGGCCATTAGTCATAACTAATTAGCTGAAAAAGTATCCTTACTACTCAGAAAATTATGATATTTAGCAAAAAGGAAATACAAGACCACTTACTTTTGCATCCACCTCAGGATCATCAAAGAATCCTTCTGGTAAAGCTTCAGCTGTGTTTTCTTTCCTGAAATGTTGGATTATTATCCTGAGTTAATACTTTCTATATTCTTTATGTGGAGATAAAAATAGGTAAGAAAAAAAAATCCACTTTATAGAAAGATCTAGAAATGAAATAAGCTTTTTGTGCCTCGAGTTTCACCTGTACTCATCAAAAACCAAATTGAAGAAATGAGTTTATCTAGCACAAAAGGAATTTATAAGCTTACTGAGCTTCCTGCACTATCCTTTCCATTGTTTTGAGCACCCAAATATTTTACCAATAGAATCTCTACTTTTGATAGTCTAGGCACTTATTCAAGTACTAGCTTAAGTGAACATAACTATCATTAAAGGAGTAAGTCAATAGTTTTCTTTAAACAGTTAAAAGCAGTAGCTGACACTAAACTTCAGAAGTAGCCTGTATAAAAACTAGCACATACAGATATCTAAAAGATCCACTGCCTTTTTTTTTTTTTTAATCCTGCCTGTAAGATGTCAAATACTATTCTGAAATTATGCTGGATGATGAAATTATGCACAGATGGTTCTGGTTACAAGAACAACAAGACAGATTTCTGAACGATCACAAGTATTTTATGAAAGGGGAATATTTAGTTACAGTTCCCCAATTTATCAATATTTCATATGACTGCTTACCTTTCCACCACCTTCTCTTGTATCTCTGGCTTCTGTATGGATCCTGAATGGGAAACTATAGGTGCAGCAGTAGTTTTGCTGTCAAAGAAGTCTGTAAGAAAGGACAAAAGCCAATGAACAACTGAACATTTTGCTATACAAAATTATGACTAGAGAGGAATTTAAATTAGTATCTTACTGAATCAAGCCAAAACAAAGCAGCAACCTTATTCTACAAACAACCAACATTATTCTACTTAACCTCACAAAATTATAGCATAAAAGTGGTAAGCAGGCTGAGAAAAAAACTATAAAATAACCAACTACCCAAGAATCTCTCTCACTGCTTTCCTTCCACATCCTAGTGAGCATTACATAAAAATATCAATCACAGCCCCTCCATCACACATCTTCTCCTCACTGAATTATTTACTACAGTCATCACTACCTGGAGGTAAAGGATTAGCTACTCCTTCTTGTGTTGGGGGTGGAATTTCAGTTTTATGTGTAACAGATGATTTGTTTGAGTGATCTTCCTGTTCTTCCTCCTCTTCATCATCATCATAATTTCCAGACAATAAACTGGGACCTGGACTCTTTGCAAGACACTTCTTTGCACCATTTTGCTCTGTTTCATCAAAAAAATCTGCTGGTAGCCTAGTAAAGAACACAAGAAATAAACATTTGAAACTTCACAAAAATCAGTTACAGTCTAGCATCTAAAGTCAATTTAATCTGTTAATACAATGATCTTCTCAATATTTTGTTATATACTAAATTGCAGAGTAGCTAGTGTAGCCGTTGTCCAAAGGCAGCAGCACATTATTTGCTGATTTCTTTAAAATTTCTTGAGAAATGTTCGGGTTTGTACGGCAAACATTCAAATTTCATTTTTTTTGTACTCTTATATTCGCTTCAAAACAATTTAATAAGAGCATCCTATAACAAAGTAATATTTAGGAACGCAAATTATTTAGATAATATAATGTTCACAGTCAGAGTTAGGTGTATCGATGTAGCTGTTATAAATACACTAAATACAAAATTCATAAGATTCACAAACATCACTTAGACCTTCATATCCTTCATGCAGCTACTCATTCTGGGTACTAATTGCAGCTCAGAACTGCAAAGACACATATTAACTTTAAAACTAGGAAGATCTGCACAGTCTTGGCAATGTACAACTCCAGATATTTTTTAAGGATATCTGCAAATCTCTAAGCTGAACATTTTTTCCTGCTATATTTTAAAAGTTAATCATACTGACCAATTTGATGATAAACAAACTTCACAACTGTGTAATTTTATACACACACAAAAAAAGGAACTCCCATAAGGTAACAATGTCTATTAGGGTTAATAATGCTTAACGTTAGCGCAAGATAATAATAATTTACCCCATGTAGAAGCATATAGGAGTTCTACAAGCCTTTGTGATACCTCCCAACCCCACACGGCTATCAAAACACCCTCAAATGATACCAAGATGCATACAGGAGGGATAAATAAGTGAACTTCTTGAAGTCAAGTATGCTAACACCTTTAAGATAAAGGCTTCATCTGGAAGATAGGAATTCACATGAATTTCAAGAAATGAAAATATCTTAGTAAAAACCTGTTGATAAATTTTATTAGTAGGTTTTGTGACTAAATATTATTTGCATATGTAGTATATAATTTATCTTCAGGCTCTCATGTGGAATACAACAGCATTACAGATTGGAGCACACACCATAACCTATTTTCATTCTAGTAAACTGCATAATATCATCATACTAAACTTATTCTTGTTTTGTCATGGACTAGATCTAGAGTTAAATACAAAGAATGATTCTGACAAACTCTATGCGCCCACATTAAACTCTGAACAGAAGCAGGGATCTGCTGACTGGTATCTGAATCTTTACCCTTAACTGGGAAATGAAAAAGAGGAAGAACAGGGTGAGAGCACAACAAAGTTCATGCACAGTTATAAAAAACACACAAAATCTACTTACCCAGATGTAGACGTGTGTGGCTTATCATCTGAACCTGTATAACAGCCAAGAGTCACTTCTCAATCTATTCTTTTAAAAGAAATATCCTTCAAATAAAAGTTTTGCTGGAAGCAATAAAGACGGTGCCTGTTGTCATAATTTCTGAACTGCTGCAATTTAAACGTTCCCAACAGGTACTGACAGGTACTACCAATACTACAAAGAATACCAAGCTTACGCACACAAATAAAGCTACTCTCAAAGATATGCAGTGTTTAGTTAGGCCTATAATTTGAGCCCAGAACAGTAGTTTGTCTTATGATTCTTAAAGAAACGTAAAAATAACCCTTGTGTATGAACCATGAACAACCAAGTATTTTGCAAGCACACAGCTAATTCTTCAAAAATAGAGAAAACATCTGAAATGTTTGCACAAATGCAGCACTT
>NW_010582222.1:0-19710 GCF_000705375.1 Tinamus guttatus
AGCAACTGGTCTTCACGTGATGGTCTTTTCTCTTTGTCAGCAATGACCTTTTCTCCTTGGTGGCGTTGCATCGGTGGCTTGGCCGTTTCAGAGCTCCAGCGAAGGAGCGGGGAGAACGTGTGGTAATGGCAATGCCTCCTGTCAGGGGAGATGGAATCAGGTTAGAAATGCCCTTCAATTAAAGAGAAGAAGCTAATGAGCTGTGTTTTCTACAAGACGGAAACTTTCTTTAGAAAACTAGTGTCTTAAATATCAGGAATCCTATAGAATACTGCTTTTGTAGATGCCTTACCTTAGGGGAGAAAAAAGGTTGTTATCAGTCTTTTTTTTTTGACTGGCGGCATGTCTAATTGGCCAAGGAAAGCAAGGCCCAATACCCAAGCTGATAGCTTTGCTTTCCTAACCCTCCAAACAAAATTAAAAGATAAAAATAGAAAGCCAGGGGAGATGGCAGAGGAGAATAAGGAACGAGTGAGGATTTAAATCGAGCTTGTGGCACTGCAGTAAAGGAAATGCATTTTTGCTTGGGAAAAGGAGGCTGACATACAGAGAATTTGTGGAGACACAGTTAAATTCAAGCTATAAAATCTATAGAGAATGCAGCTGCTTTGATTATTACAACCCCCAGTATAAGCATTTATTTTCATAAAATTGATTTTACCTGAGTTGGGAAGTTGCTTTAGATGTCAAGCGTCTATGCAGCATTTTGGAGCAAGTTAGTGCAGTGCAACCTCACTCGCTGTGCTGGCAACTTCAGGTTGAACCAGTGCAGTTTCCTTGCATAAGCTGTCCCCAGCTTTCCTAAAACGAGTTCCTCCACCTGTGTTCATAAGGGCTACTTGTGGGATTTTCAGGATGGGACCTTGGTTTTCCTTGCATCCTGCCATGTATTTTTACTTTAGTTACACCACGTACTACTTTCTTTTTTTGGAAAGTGGGGCTATTAACATGAAAACAAGAGCTGTGAGAAACGTTACTGGTAGCCTTATGCAGCTCCAAGAAATGAGTTCTGCAGTCACTGCAGCACCTTAAGGGAAACTACTTTTCAATGACTTGTCGCTTGTCCTAGCCCTTTGAAACATTTTTAGACATGATCTTTTCAAAGCTACGTCGGGGGATTTCCACTCCCTTGCTGGTTTAAAATGCTCATACTGCTTAACCACAAAGCCTACGCTCACACACTCTCGCTCGCGCCTGCTCTCATTTTCTCCCCATCCAGGATCAGCTACGTTTCCAGGTACGGGTCTAGCAAAGTATCTTGTTCATTGCTGGCAGGAGTCTAGTGCTGTTATAATTACTTGTCTTTTTTTTTTTTAAATGGCTCTTCAGGTATTAGCTGTTGCAAATGGATGTTTGAAAATCGTGCAGGTTTGTTAATATAAGGTTGGAGAATCTAAAGGGTTGAGTTCCTCAGAAGTGACAAAGAGCTGCAAGAGCTCATGTGGTGCCTAATATCAGCAACGCTGAGTGGGAACTTTTTAATGTAAAGTTGTGGTGTTGATAAGGAAGGTGGTAAAACATCCAGGTATTGATCAAGAAGCTTAAAGTGACTGACAAATGAAAAAAAAAAAAAAAAAACTGTGTTTTCTGGTAGGTTAGCCTGATCAAGGGAGATCTATGTAAGTATCTTTTTCAGGAGCATTAGTGTTTATCAACTTGAAATGTAGTTATTAAGATATCAAAAAGCTTTTCTGCGGGGAAGGGGAGGAGGGCTGTCTTTTTCTTTTTATTATTTTTTTATTTTCTAAGTAGCAAGGTTATTAAGTACCAAGTGTTTCACTGAATTTTTAATAGATCTTGAATATAACCTTTCTAGAGAGTGACTGCAGGGGTTTTAGGAACAAATATATTAAGGCACCTTGTACATACTAGTTGTAATAATCTTTTGTTGGTTAGATGTAGAGAGATTTCTTGATATTACAGTAGGAATTCATTAATTAATGATTGAAGAGCCATGGAAATACTAAATGTAGCAAATAAGCCAGACGGCTGGAAAATCAAACCTACTTCAGCACCAGGTATGCTTTGTTAGTTATATGGGTGTATTTTTTATTTATTTTTAATATTGCCTGTATTAGAGTGTGCCTATGCTTGTAAAAATGATGAAGTCTAGTCTTATGGGAATTTACTGTACTACTTGGCAGTAAATCTATGCAGAGAAAACCCTGCAGTCATATCCTCTTTAATGAAAATTTGCTTATGGAGATTAGCAAACCGATGCTGCTTTCACTGTGTTTTTAGAATAAGGTGATATGGGGATTTGAACGAAATGAAAGTTGCAGTTGTACAAAAGAAATCAAGTTTGGTTCTGCTGCCCTCTGCAGCAGCATCCTTGTGGGTCCCCAAGCAGAGATCCGCTGGAGACGATGTGGATGGGATCTCCGCTGCTGGATGCCGTCTGGCCGCTGGACCGCTCTTTTTAGGCTTTGCTGCCAGGAGGGAGCCTTGCAGGCAAGTGGGAAGCCAGCTTTGATGCAGCAAAGGATCTTTTTCCCCACATAAGAGGCCACACATTTGCACCCAGAATCCTTCCCCCAGGGGAGACCCACAAGTGCTGGGTTTCGTTGTTGCTGGTCAAAACACTGTCACCTTTCTGTGTTCGAAAGGATAAAGATGATGCTGTGGTGACATCAGGGGGCCTCATCTGTTGCTTTTAGCTGACTCAATATAATCTGCTCTGTCTTAAATTTGTACCGATTTTAAAGTGTCTAGATATTTATAGCCTTTTTGTAGACTTTATTACCTCTAAATGTCTGTATATTAAGTGTCAGGGCTTGTTCTTTCTCAAAATATAGTGTTTGTGCAAAGGAACCTTATATTATTAGTAAGTCATATAACCGGGTTATTTTAACTCTAAAATACTGGAGACAGATAATTTACCTAGGTCATAAGGAAGTTTAGAGAGAGTAAATTTAATGCAAGTTACATTCCCCTCCATCATGCTTCTGTCTATCAACTCCCAATAAAAAGAATGGTAAAGTATAATGAATTTTATGTTTTTTCCTCATTTTGACTAAGACAGTCATACAGTTCTGATATGCTATAAAAGATAATTTTCAAGGGAGGGACTGAGAGTCTTCTAAGCCTTAGCCCTACTGAGTATCATGATGCAAAGGAACATCATTGAGCTAGATGTGGGAGAGCATGAGTAGAAATATCTTTCTGTGCTCCATATGTACATCCTGGAAACATAGTATGCATGGGAGTCACCACAGAGCTCTCTGCTGAGTGATCCTGCAGTTGGGAAGGCAGCCAGGTACAAGTCTCCATGTACACAGAGGACCAGGCAGGGACTGGACCAGCACCACCCACCTATTTGCTACCCAGCAGGATCAGGAGACATCTTTTATTTGGTCCAAGAGGACCAAATCTGTGATAACAGTTCACATATTTGCCCTGCACTACCTAAAAGACAGGGTGGCTTTCAGTGCTTACGCTTGGGTCTGCCGTCCCGGGTGTTTTGGTCTATTTTGAGCACAGCGTTGGGCCTGCCCGAGTGGCCGTTGCCCTTGGCGCTCCTGTGGTAATCTGATAGCTCTTGTTGGGAGCTTGATCTCACATGGCAGTGAGCATAGGCTCTTAAGAAAGAATTACCACATTATAGAGATTTTTTTTTCCCTGAGTGCAGTACATACATTTTTGATGCCAAAAGTGTTTCTCTGTCCAGGCTAGTTCAGTGTCGTGTACATGTTGCACAGTGTTTCTCCTCCCATATGGCTGTTGGTGGCCATGACCAGCAGCATCGCCGCGAAGGGGACATCCATGCTTTAATGTGGTTGTGAAGAGTGTTCATGTAACAGCTGCATTCTAATTAGCGTAACCATGCTGATTTTTCTCCTTTTAACATGGGCTGCTTGTGTCTTACTGAGAGCAATAAGATAAACTAATTGTGGATCCATTTAGATAGAAGATGTTGGGCCTCAGCTTGATGTGGTGGTAGTTAAAACAGGATAGCCCACATTTTAAACAGTTTATTTTTATTATGAAAATTTTCCGCCCTGGATTTTTCCCCACCCTGTAGCAAAGGTGTTTCAGGCATAGTCTGCTGTGAGTGCACAAATTTGTTGAGGTCTGTGCGGTCGTTATTTGTAAGATTTGGCTTAGCTTCTAGTGATCCAAACTATCCCTCTAACACGAGCCCAGAATCAGTTCAGTTTATTTTGATACATGGAAGTACAATGCACCTGATGCATGGATTTGCTGTGTCCACAGTGTTTGGTTTATCCCATGCTTTTCCAGTGGCGTTGCAGTGCCAACGCTACTCTGTGTGCATCCCACTTCTGCCATGAGCATCCTTGTGCCACAGGAGTCCACTAGCATTTTGGGATTTGAAGGCAGCCTTGCAGTTTGCATGTGACGCAACTGCAGCATGCGCGAAGCAGGGACACTTCCGCAGCATGCAGAAGTGAAAGCTCACCTCGCCGGCGCGCGGCTGCCAGCAGGAAGCTGACTCAGTTAACTCAGGACGCTCTCCCTCTCGCACAAAGCACTTTTTCCTCTGGTTTTGGTTCAGAGAAGGCGGCTGGCCGGCGCTCGAAGGCAGAAGCGGAAGGGGAGCTTCTGCCACCGGCGCCGGGTGACATCCACGCTCGGTCGCAACCACGCTCAGTCGCAACCACGCTCTGCGCCTGTTGTGGTTCGCGTGACGCCACTCCTGGCGCAGACACGCGCCGTTCACATTCCGTTACCACCCCAATGCACGGAGACACTAGTGGGCGATGGTTTCTGTGAAGCAGCAGTGTCCAGCAGCAGCTGCAGCCTCGTGGTCGCAGCGTATCAAAGTGACCCTTTTTCAGGTTGTCCCAAACACACCCTAAGCCCCAATAACACCTGAAGGATGAGACTAGAAACAAGAGGGAAGCCTGGGCACAAGGTGCTGCTGTTGCTGCAGGGCTCTCGGCCAACCTCACGAAGACCCAAGCTTCCACCCGCTCCCCAAGCCAGCTGAGGTGGAGCGGAGGCTCTCCTGGGCAAAAGCTGTGGAGCAAGGTGCTCGGAGACTCCTTTTAAGGAAAAAATATATATATATGTGTGTGTGCGTGTGTGTGTGTGTGGAGGGAGGGAGGGATATGTGCGCCTCAAGGCACTTAGGGAAAAGGAGTCTTATTTCAGCCGCATGTTTGGAAAGTGTGTAGTATATGCGTGCTTTCTTCAGAAGGAGATAGAAAGGAGATTTAATTAGCAAAGAGGTGTATTTAAGTGAGTTTCTAGATGGTATTTTGAGTTGGTAACCATGTCTCTTAGCTTTTTCCATGTGCTTCCTTAAAATATTTATAATGTTTACCTCAGCCAGAAACACATTGTACACAAGGCAGACCCTAAGAGACAAACTGGTGAAACGGATTTTTTGGTGGAGTTTTACAGAGAGCAGCATTTACTTGCTAATCCTTAGGATCAAGTGGGCTACATCCTCCTTCAAGAGGTTCGATGCTATGGAAATGAGAAAAAGCATTAGAAAAAAACTGATTTCTTGTAGGATTTAGGATTTTTAGCTCCTCTGGGCTGCATCCCTGGTTAATGTGAGAAAGAGAAGCTGTCCCTAATCATGTACCAGAGCAGTGGGAGACCCATTTGCAGGGCTCACTGTCTAAAACTCGAAGGAGATTTGAATCCCCTGGTGGTCTGTGGGATGCAGGATCGTGGGAGGGGGCTGCACGGCAGGGGGAGCGCTGTCAGTGCGAGGTCATGGAGGAGACGTGGTGGCCCCGCTGGCCTGGTCTGGCAGGAGGAGCCTCAGCGACCTTCCCGGCCTCCTAGAGCACTGTTGGTGCTGCTAAGAGGGTCTTGCTGGCCTGGGAGGGAGAGGAGTTTGTGTGGATGAGGCCTGGCGCACATGTGTGTTGTTATGGCAAGCTTAGAGGTTTTGGCTTCTGCTACACTGAAATTGAAGGTAAAATCTTTTTGCTCCCCTTCTCATGTGCGCCTTGCTGCTAACCACAACGCTGTGCTCTTTCTGACCCAGTGCAATGAGTAAGTAAGGCCACGTGGGTGGGCTTTACGTTAAGTGTAGGCTTTTCTGGCAGGCGCCGGGCCGAGACGTGACCTCTGCTGTCCCCAGCTACGTCTGTGGCTTTTCTGAAACTAGGGGCTGTTGTGGGAAAATCAGGAAGAAGTTCTCTCTTCTGGGGGATAACTTTCACGTTGTGAAATGCTTTCCAAAAGGTGTTTTCAGGCTAGTCACGTAAAGAAGGGTGCGTCGTTTTGTAGTTCTCTGAGGTTTTCACTGCTTTTCTGTAGCTGATGCTGCCTTTTCCTCTGAAATCTACTGAAACCTTCTGTAAATGAAACTGCTCAAATAACAAGCAATCTGCTGCGAGCTGTAGCCGAGGTGATTTGGCTGTAAATATTTTAAAGGATTCTTTTTGCATTTGCTTTTCCAGGGCAGCTTCCATGGCCTGTGACGAATTCACTGGTCTCTCGGACATCTTCACACGCCAGAACTCTGCCAGTGGTGCTTCCCTAGACTTCGAACCCGACGCTGACTACAGGTTTGTGGAGAGCTTGGAGGAGCGCTACAAGTGTGCCCACTGCCGCCTGGTCCTGCACAACCCGCACCAGACGGGATGTGGCCACCGGTTTTGCCAGCAGTGCATCCTTTCCCTGAGGTTAGTACAAGTTCTTTCTGTGTTTGCAAGCTCACTTTCCTCCCTGGATTAAAAAGAAGCTGGCACCTTCTATAAATCAACTGCAGATGCCGAAATAATAGCAATGAGCTGGTTAAAAAGAGTGGGAGTCAATGGAAAGACTGTTGAACTTGGTCACTCCATTCTCAGTGCTCTAAAGATACCTCTGTAAACCTCACCTGGTGAGGGCAAGCAATATGGGATCATTTTGGCCAGTGCTTGGAATTTTTATGTGTATAAAGTCAGCATAAGGAAAATTGTGATGTATACTTAAGCACATTTGTGTGAGGTGCTTTCTAGCATACAAAGGCACTCTATCTATCACTGCGCTGTTCAGGTGAGTTTGTTGCATTAACCTCTGGTGTTTCTTGTACCAGTGGTTAGATCAAAGCTGTCTGCTTTGGTATAATTTCTTTGCTTTTAGTGGAGTTACAAAACACTATTTATATTATCTGATACCACAATGAGATCATAAGGTTGCTGGCATCCATCTGCTTGGGATTTATCTGCCCATGAAATGCGTTTACACATTGCACAAACCTGTCTGGAAATTTGTGATGTGTCGTTTGGTGCATCTGCAGTAGAATTTGGCTCAGGAGAGCTACAGAGAAGCTTAATTATGTAGATGACTTTCACACTTTACCTTTTACATATTTTAGATGCTTCATGTTAGTCACTCCATCTTTCAGGGTTGCCTCCCCATGGACAGTGCCTCAGTAAGCGTTTCCTCGTACTCACTGTAGGACTTCAGGGAGCTTTTTGAGACAGGAACCATCTGAACCGATGTTGCTGTCGTAGCCAGGAACGTGCGGCTTGCGCCAGACAAAGCCGTCTGAATGCAGACTGGGAGATCGCTCCACATCTGACATTTGGTAGCAACAGATGGCCAGAGAGTGACAAAGTCCTCTTAATTAAAAAACATCTTATTAGCACTTGTAGCACAAACTCTGCTTTCTGTTATGCTGTTGCAGCTTAATGTCCTCTTAGTGCTATGGGCAGGATTTGGCAATGTGTTTTTGAAGCTCGGTTTGGTTCTTAGTGCATCCCACGTGAGTGGGATATAGACAAGGCACATTCTATCCAAGATTTATTTTTACGTAACTTTCAGGTCGATTCATAAAGGAAAATACCACTGTGACATGAGAACAACATGTAGCATTTATTTTAGTGTAACATTGCTGACGTAAATTAACTTGTTATAAAAGTGACTAAAATGTAGGAAACTGAGGAATTTTCTGCCTGAATCAAGAGGTGGTGGCATTATTCTTCCTGTTTGTACCTACAGGTTCTTGTGCTTGTTATGAATAGGCTGCATAAGGATTATCTGAAGAAAGAACACTGTGTATGGAAAATATTCAGATTATCTAGAGGCTTTGCACAGAACTGTTTTCAGGTGTGCAGAAATAGGATTGTAATATATTTTCTCATATTGCCTCCCTGAAGCTCTCATGCTATATGCTTTTTTTCCCTCGCTATTATCTGTATTCAGGGTTTTGTATTTCTCACCTTGATTTTTCACATAGGAGGGCTGCTCTCACTTGTATTCTACGTGTCTGGTACTTATGCAGATGCCCAAATACATGTCTTGTGAACACTGAAGGGATGCCTGACTTAGCATTCTGTTCTGTAACTTTTGAGTTCACAGGATGTTTTTCGATCAGGTGTATATTTCTTGGATAACGGAACAAACAAGAATGTGTATGATTTCTCGAGCCATGTATCACTGTGGTATAAAGCATTCGTTGACCTCTCTAAGAAACATGTGTCAATAGATCCTGAAATAACAGATACTTAATTTCAGTCTGCAAGGCATTACTGACCAATTTAAAAAGCTTTTTAAAGAAAGTCCTCCCACTTGCACCTTGCAATACTGAAATTGAACCAAATGCATTTTGCGGATTTTCTCTCTTAACACTGAAGTGTCTGCTGCTGATTCCCACAGAGCCAGGTGGTAGCATGGCCCAATTTTGTAAAAGAAGTCAGCTGCTCTGGGAATTAACATGACTCTTCTTTTGATCTAGAGAACTGAATGCAGTACCCACCTGTCCTGTTGACAAAGAAACAATAAAAATGCATGAGGTAAGTGGCTCTAGTTGCAGCTGCTTCAGCAGTCAATATCCACTAGAAAAAAAAAAAGTAAGAAAAGAAAAATGTTCTTATCAAGAAAGCTAAGAAAAGATAGATCTTAGTCTCTTAGTCCTCAGGGGCAAAGCAGCTTTTGTCCCTTAAACAATGTTAAGGGAAATAGTGTGCAAGGATGCATAGCTAAAGCTTTATTTTTATATCCTGTGTCATTTTAATCCTCTGTATTTTCCTGTAGAGTGGCCAAGAGTTTCATGCAGTTTTAAATCTTCTCTAGTGTTTAATGTTTCTTTTAGTGGAGAGTTTGTTTACTTACTACTTAATCCCCCATCTTGCCGGGGGATCTTGTTTATTTGCCTTTGCCGTTGACCAGGCTTTAATTTGCTGCTTTAGCTCTTTTCGATACACCTCATTAGCCTTGCAGACTTAATTCAATTTCTGGTAACTTTTTGAAGTAAAAGACAAGTTTATGCTTCTTATTTTGTAAGCTACAGATTTTTTTTGAATGGATTAAACGTCCTTAAAAGTACATTACCTACTTGATCCTGCCAGGATATATTTTCTGGTGAAATTTAATCTCCTTCTTTCTCTACTCATGATAGGAAATTGTAGTCTAAATGTTTACGAGGTTGCTGTTTTTCGCTCGCTGTCTCCTAGCCTGTGCAAATTTTGAGTAATGCAGCAGTGAACAGCTTTATAATGCTCCTCGTAGGAATAGAAAATAAACATAAATATTTTTGCTTATATTTTTAGTATACATTTTCAAGGAGAATTATCAAGAACCATGCCTATGGTTAAGGAATCCTCACATTTGTCTTTAAAAGATTTCTTGTGATGTTTTGCTGCCTTTTTATGTAACATCTTAGATAACCTCATATGAAGACTAACTTTCTTTACAGGTATTCAAAGACAACTGCTGTAAAAGAGAAGTTCTTAACTTGCAAGTGTTTTGCAAAAATATTCCTGATTGCAACTCAAAAGTAATTCTGGGACGATATCAGGTTAGTTCACTTCATCAAATTCAGAGGCCTTTGATTTGCGTACAAACTCTGATGTGTGCTTTAAGGTCAGCTTCAGGAATTGTCTTCAGAGTTATTGTAGCAATGTGGTTTAAGTGTCTAGATCACAACTTACCCTGTCTGTATGTAAGAAACAAATGTCCATAGAAAATATCATAGCTGTAAGTTTGTTCCAGCGTTACCTTAAAATATTTAAGATCTCCTTCTCTGGAGATCTTCAAAACCCGCTTGGATGCAGTCCTGTGCCACGTGCTCTAGGTGACCCTGCGTGTACAGGGGGGTTGGACTAGATGACCTCTAGAGGTCCCTTCCAACCTTAAGCATTCTATGATTCTATTTAACAAGAACCGTTTGCCTTTATCTCGCTGTGGTGCATCTGTCTTTTTTTTGAGTTCAGGAGAGTCTTAACAGGTAAGATGCTGGATGTTCCAGCACACTGATGCTCAGCCTGGTGTCATGGCCACACTCTCAGCAGGGCTTCTGAGCCCGGCGCTGTCGCAGCTCTGTGGCCCAGCGGGGTCTGATGGGCGAGCTTGGAGGTGGCCTGTGGCTACCACACACAGCTCGTCTGCACCTGCACACCTGGGGTGGAGGCTTCTTGAACACTCACAGCTGCTTGCCGAGAGGAATCAGACATTTTGGCTTTTTCTCGTGTGTAAATTGAGTAAAAACGGGAAATTAAAGAAAGGGCTGTTCAAGTTTGCAGCTCATCTGTTTACTCTGCTTTTGAGGCAGTGCTGAGGAAGAATGTATAGGGTTTGTTACCAAACTGCCAAATGCTTTATGTGTGTGCTAGACCAGTGAAGATGTTGTGAACCACATCCTATTCTGGTATTCATTCCTCTGCTGTATTAATTTTGGGAAATTAAAGAAAGGGCTGTTCACGTTTGCAGCTCATCTGTTTACTCCGCTTTTGAGGCAATGCTGAGGAAGAATGTATAGGTTTGTTACCAAACTGCCAAATGCTCTATGTGTGTGCTAGGCCAGTGAAGATGTTGTGAACCACATCCTATTCTGGTATTCATTCCTCTGCTGTATTAATTTACCTTTCCATGTTGCAGGAGCATCTTCAGCAGTGTCTGTTTGAGAGTGTGCAGTGCATGAATGATGGATGTTGCGATCAAATTCTTCGGAAAGATTTGAAAGATCACTTGAGTCAGCACTGTAAATTTCGAGAAGAAATGTGTCAGTACTGTAATACATATGTGGTCTTAATCAACATGAAGGTAAGGTCATAAAACATTCCCTGGGAATCTATAGCACACGTCTGCTTCCTTAATGTTGCAGACTGAAAAGTTTCCAGCATTACAATGAGGCTTTACAAATTGTGGAACAGCATTTGGCCAAGAACACGAAGGAGAAAACATAATAAATGTGTAAAATAAATAATGCCAGTTGCTGTAGCTCTCTTATGAACAGCAATCTGGTATGGGGTTTGCACTTGCATTTTTGTGATTATTTCTGCATGCCAGAAATTAATAGCTTCCTTTATAAATGCTACTTTATAAAAATAGAGAATTGTATGTTGTAGGCAAGAATAAATTAATATGTAAATTTTGTATATTTGCCTATTCTTGCCTATAATATGCTGTGTGTCATCTTTGATATGGTGTTCTTTGAGTCCGATACAAATTGTTTCTTTTTTTGTTTCTTTTTTTCTCCGCAGAATCATGAAAAAAATGATTGTCCTGACTATCCTGTGCCTTGTCTCCAAAACTGCTCACAGATAATCCTAAAAAAGGAGGTACTGTAATTTTTTTCATGTACAGTAATTCAGCACACTGCACTCTTCTATGAAATTTGAAACTCATGTCATAGACTACATTGAACTATGCCAATAAAATAGGTTTACTCATTTGCTCTAAGTATTTTCTTTGTTTTGCCCTAAAGGTGATATGTCTCATTTTGTGAATGAGGTGTTAACGTCATTGCAAAACATTGGTGTTGCAGTGCCAGTGGATCATCTGGCTTCCTTATTGACTCTGACCACTCGTCTTCCCCTTTACATGATCGGTGGTCTATTGACATGGGCCTTTATTCATCATTTATACAGATATTTAGATTTTACCAGCACAGTAAGTTACTTAGCATTTATTTCATTAGCACTTTCTCTGTTAATATATGCAGATTGAAACCCATCAGACAGTGTGTCCAGAGACCGAAGTGGACTGTCCCTACAAACAATATGGTTGTCTTGTAAAGGTATTGTTCTATACATCTTTATTTGCACTGGGATTGAAATTTGTCTACCAAATCAGTCAAAGTATTTACTAAAATAGCTGTTTCTGTTCTCTCACAACTCTTTGTAGTATTGACTAAGATAGCAATAAAGTCAGGATTGCCATTCCCTCACTTTCAAAGCACAGAGGAGACATTTTAAACGCTTGCATCAGTAACATTTTTTTTTTACTAAACATTTTCAAAATGTCTGTCTAACATGTAACTAGATTCTTTCACTTTCTCCTCTGCCTCACTAAGGTTAAAAGAGGAAAACTTGCAGAGCATGAAAATAGTGCCCTGAGGGAACACATGCTGCAGATTTTGGACAAGAACTCCAGGTTGGAAGAACAGGCAAGTCATATTGTGGAACATTCTTCAACAGTTTTTGGCTCGTTATAGGATGCTATGAGATTCTGCATTTGTTGTGTGTTCCAGCTCAATTATATTTTAAAAGACTACTACAAAAGTCAGAATAAGCCCTTCCAGTAAGTCAGGTAGACTTGTATTCTGCACCCAGCGTGGTGGGAACCTCACTGCCACCGCTCCCCCCGTTTACTTCCTGCCTTTGCTTACGGTGGGCACGAGGTGTGCAATGGAGTGTTCAAGTTTCAGTGCTTGCCCAGACTGCAGGAACACACTGAAGAGGAGCCTCTTAAATGCCCGTGCCTCATGCTCTGCAGAGGCAGCACCAGCTGCTGGCTGTGTCCTCTAGCAGAGCAGCTTGCAAGCGCTTCTCCGTGTGTGACCATTGCTGCTGCTTCCAACAGGTGACATGGGGCCCAATCCTACCAAAGCGAATGCATCCAGCTGATGGTCGACTTTCTCTTTTGCTTGTTCATTTAAAACATATGTACCCCAAAACACAACAATTCGGTGATCTGCTGCACTTCTGGATTCAGTTCTCCTCGCTTATTCATGTCTTACTTGTTAGAGCCCAGTGCAACAATATGTATGTTCTATATCTATACACACACAGAAACATACATGCATGTAGGTTTATATTATCACAGAGCAGAGTCTTGATGGAAATGGAAGGTATGAGTCTCTTAGTACCTATTGCTACACAGAGCTGTTAAGAAATACGGGCTTATGGTTTTCTTGGGAAATACCATCTTTTTTTTTGACCTGGAAATTCTGCCCAGTTAAAGTTCAAGATTTTTGCAGTTCTGCTGGGCTGACTTGACATCTGTCGCCTGGTTCTGCTCCAGTGAGCACCAGCTCCAAAGAGTGGAGACGTCGATGCCCGGCAATCACAGACAGCCCCAGTGCTCACAAACACACGCTCTGCAAGGTGGTTCCCAGGAGGTGCCAGCCCTGTTGTGTATGTGCTGCTGAGCTGAAATCGTAGAATCACAGAATGCTTAAGGTTGGAAGGGACCTCTAGAGATCATCTAGTCCAACCCTCCTGCTCCAGCAGGGACACCTAGAGCACGTGGCACAGGGCGGCATCCAGGCGGGTATGGAAGATCTCCAGAGAAGGAGATTCCACAGCCTCTCTGGGCAGCCTGTTCCAGGGCTCTGTCAAATTGCATATGTGCTGGAGGTGCCAAAGGTCCCCCATGCACTGCGAGTCCTGAATGTGCACTTTCTCCATGGGGGCACAGGAGACAGCTTGTGGGAGAGTGGCACATGCCATGGGCTTGCACATTTTTGTCTGGGAGATCCCCAACATAAACACTGTAAATGTTCAGGAATAACTGTTGAGCTCTACGCTCATCTCCTGCCTAAATCCAGCTGCACATCATGGTGCAGAGAAGCTTTTGGAAATCTTGCTTTGCAACCTAGGCAAAAATAAGATTTAAGAGGCAGAGCTCAATACTTACTAGTACTTATCCATTAATTTTGAATGAATTAGTGCATATGTAGTTAAGTTAGAGTATTTGCATGCCAAACCTCTCCATTTTTTCCTATGTAATCGCATACATTTTCATGTGATTGTTGGTATTTTTGTATTCCTTCATTCTTCTACTCTGCTTTTTTTCCCATCTGTAGATATCTGACTTGTGTAAGAGTCTGGAATGTAAAGAGATTAAAATCCAACAGCTTGCAGAGGCAGTTAAAAAGTGTGAGAAGGAATTCAGGCAGTTTACACAGCTGTTTGGAAAAAACAGCAATTTGATGGTAAGCACCCAGGTAAGACATTTATTTTACCTTTCTGTCCCTTTGCTTTCTTGCATCCTGGAATGTGTTTATCCAGTGATGATTGTCATCATCAGGGTGGTAACAAATGCTGTCTCCCAAACACTTCCTGAGCTTTTCTTGCATTTCTACAATACAATATCATATTTTCATTTTATCTAATAAAGAAGTTTTGGGTATCTGGCTTGGTCAAAAAGCACTGAATAAATTCTGCATGGACAGATCCCCACGGCAATTATGGGGGTGTAAATTTGAACAACTGTTTGAATGAAGCAGTGCAGTGTGAATTGGACTGAATCAGGGATGGATTCTCAGTGAGTAGATGCAGAATTAAACATGAGGGAGCATTTGGAAATGTCCCAAAGGCAACACATGTAATATTTTTGCATATAGCATGTAGTGAATAGTGCTGACTTGTTAAAGATTCTTTATCTTATTTCAAATGATGTGATTGATTTTGAATGTCTTTGGCTCTGCTTCTCACTCTCTTCCAATGGCATTAATTGGGAAGGCTCTTGCCAGTCACCTGGATAAATCTGCACGCCTGGAGTCACAAGTAAAACAGTTAATACAAATGGCAAACCAGCAACAAAGTAAATTAGACTTGCGACCCCTGTTTGATACAATTGAAAATGTAAAGCAGAAGATTGCCCTTATGGAGACATATGATCAGCGTTTAGGTATGTTGGGAAACTTCTGTTTCTTTCCTGCATGGGTTTAGAATTTTTGTTGACTCGGTGGTGGTGGTGGTTTTAGAG
This sequence comes from Tinamus guttatus, assembly GCF_000705375.1. Next base: position 14,842 of record NW_010582222.1, read on the forward strand.
GTCAGTTAACTGCAGCTATTAGTTGGTCATGGCTTTCCTCTTTGTGATTTCTAAGACCAATTGCTGGTAGTGAATACTCCATCCTCCCACCTTCCTTATGCACCAGTGTTACTATAGGCATCAGCTTCTGAATTCCTGTGGCACTGCAGGGTCAGGGAGCTGGGGTTGGTGAGGCTGGTGGATTTTGATGGTAGTACCATGTGTGCAATATGAACCTTGTAAATTAATGTCAGCCTTGTATGTTAAAACAGCATGTTTGTGTAACATGTATGGACTTTAAGCAGAACTCTTTGATTGTTTCAGTGCTGTCAGTAGCCTTGCTACTGGGGTTGCTTTTGTCTTCCCTTCTTCATGACAAACTGCTTTCATTGCAGCCTGTCCTTGTCACTCCTGCTTCCCAAGCTCCTTCTGCAAAAGAGTGTAGTGAAAAATAAAGGCTAAGGTTTGGAAGAGAAATCAACAGAATCAGAGAGGAAACATACTTGTATTCCAGTGGCTATAAGTTATCTCCTACCCCTGCCCCTAAGAAGACTCACTGTAGATCAAAGAGTATCTTGTGGGAGAGGGGAAAAAACAGTCAGGTCAGATGTGCCTTTCAGCATCAGTTTTACCAGAGCAGGCCTCAAATATGAATCTTTAAAACAGAAAAAGCAGCTGTTGTAGGCCAGCTTCTATCCTTTGCTGCTGTAGGTCCAGCAAGGCTATGATCTTGCACTTCCCTGGCATTACTTTAGGTTCTGTCTTTACGTGAGTCAGCCCCAGGCGTAATGCTGATTTTCACATGGTTCCTGTTACAGCCTGACAATGTTGGCGTTTTCCAGGGTGGCACTGTCATTAGTTACGAGAACATGAATATATGCAGCAAATGAGTCTAAGTAAAGAGTTTGTATAACCTTGGAATCTAGATGCTAATTTTGCTTCTCAGGGCTGTCTCTAGGGTGGGAGTAACCAATAGTTAAATGGAGCTTTTTGAGAGTCATTTAAGAGTTCATCATTTAAGAGTTCATCTTAAACTCAGGCATAACATTGGCAAAAGGTTGAGTGGACTGGCCTGTGCTACAAAGTTAGTTGTCTCTGAGAAGCTCTTGAATGTAATGCCACAGTTTAGTCTTCAGCTTGGGTCTTGAGTAATTAAGTACTGTCGACTCAAGTCTGGTTGCTCTTTGTTTCCAGTGTTCTGATGGTCTTATTTAACTGAACGTTTCCTCTTTTTTTTTTTTTTTTTTTCCAGTTGTTTTGGAAGGTCAGTCCAACAAGCATGATCTCCAGATCAATATTCACAAAGCACAGCTCAACAAAAATGAAGAACGATTTAAGCTTTTGGAGGGCACGTGTTACAATGGAAAATTAATCTGGAAAATCATGGACTACAAGATAAAGAAAAAAGAAGCAGTGGAAGGCCGTGTCCTCTCTATATTCAGCCAGCCTTTTTACACCAGCCGCTGTGGGTACAGGTTATGTGCAAGAGCTTATCTGAATGGGGATGGCTCTGGAAAGGGAACACACGTCTCGCTCTACTTCGTTGTGATGAGAGGGGAGTTTGACTCACTGCTGCCATGGCCTTTCAAGCAAAAAGTTACACTTATGCTTTTGGACCAAAGCGGGAAAAAAAATCACATTGTGGAAGTCTTCAGAGCCGACCCCAACAGCAGCAGTTTCAAAAGGCCAGATGGAGAAATGAATATTGCCTCGGGATGTCCACGCTTTGTGCCACACACCGTTCTAGAGAACACAAAAAATACCTACATCAAAGATGACACTCTCTTCTTGAAAGTAGTTGTGGATTTAACCGATCTGGAGGAGCTATGAAAAAAAATCCTTGATAATGGGACTGCTTGAACTATTAAGAAATGCATTTTTGGTGACCACCGGCCATGCAATAGTGAATTGCCACTAGTTAAGCTATCGATAACATTATCGAGGCTTTTGGACTGCATAACAGCTAATGAATTGCCAAAGTGTCAACCTTTTGTTTTTTAACTTTCAAGACTGCGGTTTTAAGGCAGCTCTAAGTCCAGTTTGATGTTGTGAACATACATTCACACCTGTGTTTTAGCACTGCTCGGTACATGTTGGGGGTGAGTGTTTGGCTCCTATCAGAGACTGGCGTTTTGGGATGAATGTCCTGCAGTTAACCTTGTGGAGCCCAAGCAGGCCTGTGGGCTCCCGTTATTTACACAGAATTATCATGTCCATCATCGCAGTCGGCATTTCACTGGTCTGAAATGGAAACACTTCAGTACTAGCACATTTGAATTAACATGTCATGATCCTCCAACTGCCTGAGGTTTTGAAGCAGAGAGAATAGCTTCAGCCAGGCAGGGGAAATCTTAGCCAGGGATCCTGCATTCCCTTTTCTTCTTTTCCAGAAAGTCCAGAGGAAGGTGCCAGTGCCTCTTGCTTTTCTAACCTTGATGTTTCAGCTGCAGTGAGTACCCCAGCTTACAATAGCCTTGTTAATGTCCTCTCTGTACCTGCCTAGTGCCTTGGGACTGAGCCCAGTTGGTGATAAGCCTCCACAGTCCCCCCCTTGAAGTCAGAGGACTTATCACCTCTCAGGATATGGCCATAAGTGGGGTGCTCAGGCAGCCCGACCGCTCTCTGCTGCACTGCTGGAAAAAAGGGCGCAGAGCTCCAGTATTTCTGCTTGCACACCCATGCAAAATAGATCTTTTCTGGCCTCCCAGCTCTGCAGAAGGCTTTGGATATTTGCTAGTGGAAAGTCCTATGTTACATGCACTGTTCTCCTCTGCTAGAAATTTGAATGTTTCAGGGTGGAGGGAGAAAATGGATTAGGAGATGAAGGCAGTTCTTGCCTTTTAACAAATACTAGATCTTCACTACCAGCAAGATAGCTACTGAGTAACTATGGAGAACTGAGAAGTACTTCTGAAGATCTTAATTTTTATCCCCAGCTCCTTACCTGTTGCACCAGCGTGCATGCATTGTACGTGGTTACTGGAGACAGAATAAAAACACTAAGCTCAGGCACTGAGAAACAAGTAACAAAGAATACATGTGCCTTTCAAAAGCCTATAGGGACCTGTGAGAGGGATCGATTTTTGCACAATCAATCATTTTGTTGCTATAAGTGACAGAATTCTGTGTCTCTTGCGTCATCTCTGACAGAGCAGGTATTGAAACATTAAACATAACCCATTGCTCCTGCAGTCCAGTGGCAGAGAAACCTGGGATTTTTCAAAAGACAGTAAGAAATTAAGCTGGATTTATAATAAGAGTAAACTAGGCAGGCTAAAAAAACCAAAATGGGGCACCGAATGCAAGGAATAAGGTAGAAAATTCAAGAAGAAGGCAAATGTGGCAAAATCTAAAATGTCCAGGCTTTCTGTGCAGATTGTCAATATCACCGAAAATAGTGCAATTTCAAGACTGATGATAAGGTGAAGGCGAAATACCCTATTTTACATTGAAAATCTCATTACTAGGCATTTATTTCCGCATATGTTTTCTAGGACATTATTGAGACACACATATTTTCAAAACGAGGTTGGAGAGGGTGAAGTTATCCATACTATCCATCCATACTTTCTAGTGAGTTAGCACATCTCAGCACTGCTTCAATTTATATGCTACTTATGTCCTTTTTGCTGTACAGCGTCAGTGTGTACCGGACCACTGTAGGGGTTTTTGGTGTTCCCAGGGACAGATGGCAAAGGCCAAATTCTATTCTCTTGTACAGTCCATATTGACTTTAACAGCCATGTTGCATCTGTACAATGGAGAGAATTAGACCTGATGTCCACAGTACTTTGTTGCATAAAGAATAAGCTTGTTGTGAAATGGTTTGGCATGGTAGGACATAAATTATGAGTCACTGATGTGGGCTTCCTGTTGATTATTACTTTAATATTAGCCATGTAACTGTCCAAGTAGCACAACTCGAATAATAACCACTAATCTGGTTGGAAACGTATTACCTGTATTTGCTAGAAATCTTTAGTATGTTAAGTGTAAAATACAGAAAGTGATAAAGAACTTGGGAGAGAACCAAGGCAAGAGGGATACGGCATAGCCTGTACATAAGGGAACTGCTAACCCTCTCTGCCCCCACCACCCCAAATGTAAAATGGGGGTAATAATAATACTTGCAGAAGTGTTAAGAGTCTTTAAGTGTTTTGTGAAGAATTTTGAGCATGACAGGAGCTAAGTATTATTAAAACTCCATTTCTAAGTGTTAGAATAGGTGATGGCGTCGTGACGTTGGTAAGTGTTTAGTGTGTCCTTGGATGGATTTTGGAAGCACGTTAATTTTAACCAGTCCATACAGCAATCTCTCTTCCTCTACTGATCTGCTGCCTTTTTGGTTGGTTGATTGTTTTTTGTTTTTTTTTCTCTCTGTGGATATTTCTTTTGAAATTTGGAAGCACAAATGACTCATTCCGGGCAATGGAAACATGCCTTTATACTGCCTGTTTTATAAGGAATCAGTTGAGAAAATCAATTTTGTAAAGCAAACTTTATTTAAATGTGTTCATTTTGTTAAAACAGTTGAGAGTTCTATGTTTAGTTTTTCAAGGTTTTTTACTACTGTAAACTGGATTTTAAATAGCTTCCCATTATTAATAAAGAAAAAAAATGTCGTATTGCATGAATGTTACAGCAGAAGCTAAATGGTGCATGAAAAAAACACCAACAAACTTTTCAATGACCTTGTATTTGGGTAGGTAACAGCTCGCGGAGCCCAGTGTCCCTACATCAGCGCGCGACAGGTTTTTGATGTATTTATTGACAGATTTGTAGCTGTTTGTGCCTCTTTCCCCGCTTTTCTCGCCCCGCGCCCTGAGTGTCGCAATACGCAACGTGGCCCCCGAGGGCAGCGGCGCCCCCCGCCCGCTCGCGGCTCCCGGC
>NW_010582222.1:35081-46055 GCF_000705375.1 Tinamus guttatus
GGCCGCATCTGGAGTATTGTGTCCAGTTCTGGGCTCCACAGTACAAGAGGGATGTGGAGCTGCTGGAGAGAGTCCAGCGCAGGGCTACAGGGATCATCAAGGGCCTGGAACATCTGCCCTATGAGGAGAGACTGAGGGAGCTGGGCCTGTTCAGCCTGGAGAAGAGAAGGCTGAGAGGGGATCTGATCAGTGTCTATAAGTACCTCAAGGAAGGCAGTGAGGAGGATGGTGCCGGGCTCTTTTCACTGGTGGCCACCGACAGAACTAGAGGTAATGGCCACAAACTGAAGCACCAAAAGTTTCACCTGAACTTAAGGAAAATTTTTTTAACAGTGAGGGTGACAGAGCACTGGAACAGGCTGCCCAGAGAGGTTGTGGAGTCTCCTTCTCTGGAGATCTTCAAAACCCACTTGGATGCAGTCCTGTGCCACGTGCTCTAGGTGACCCTGCGTGTGCAGGGGGATTGGACTAGATGACCTCTAGAGGTCCCTTCCAACCTTAAGCATTCTATGATTCTATGATCTCCAGTTCGAGCGGGTTTCCGCAGGGGACCAGCCACATGCACAGTTCGAGGTGTGCATGCACCACGTGATTCCCAGTAGGAAGAGCAGACAGGTTTGCAGGGGCTGAGGCCACCCCAGGCCATGTGGCAGAAGGGAGGAGGTGGCAGAAGGGAGGAGGGAGAAGGGAGGACATGCACGCACCTGGAACGGCTCTCCTCAGCTCTTAGTGACAGCCAGCTGATGCACTGGCTGATCCCCTGGTCGGCTCTCTGTGCACAACATATAAACTCAGTAAAGCCACTGGAATCAAAGAACGTGGCTTTGTAGCTGCGTGCCATGCTAGGAACCAAACACCACACAGTGCTGCTCAGGAATCAAGCATGCAGAACTGCACAATCATCTCACCTATCTTCTAGCATAAGCTGATGCATGAAATAGTTACTAGGTTAATGTGTGAAATAAGTTTGTGCCACTGTCTGATTTGAAGTTATCTGAAAATCTCCTAGTAGGGTTTCCTTACTCATCAGAAAAGTTTATCTGTTTTATTTGCGAAGCAGGTGATGATACTACTAGTGACTAACCCATATAAGTTTAATGTCTCAGACGTGACTGTCAACAAACCTTGAGCCAGCACAGCAGCCTGCTGGGTCTGTACATGCACACACAGCGATGAGCTGTGCCCTCATTCAGGCTGCGATTTTATCATAGTTCGAACAAGCTTGTGCTTTATATTGTGACCCCTCAATTTCCCGTTTCAAAGCCATTAGATTTTAAGACTCTGTCTGTGCTTGGCACACATGGGCACATTTTTAAGCACTGTCACCTGCCTACCTTGTTCTTTAGGCCCCCAGTGTAGTAGGTTTCCTCAGTATGGCTTGAACTTTAAAAGACCTGCTAAATCAAGTAGAAGTCAGTGCACTTAAACAATGTTCTTATAGTAAAGCACATTCTTGAACGCCTGTCTGAACCGGGAGCTCTAAGTAGGTTTAGTCATTCAAAGAAAAACGTGGGAAGTTTAGTGCTAGTAATGAGCTGCTGATTCCTGAGTCTATATTTTGAGGAATATTTCTGGTTTACTGTACAGCTATGAACAGCTTTGCTAGAGAAGGCTACTTGACTCCCAAAGGACTGTGGTATTCACACTAACCACAGCACTCAAAATGCCTCAGCTCAAGCTCAAAATGATAAACAAAATCTCTCTCTGATTTTAGTCATTTGTTTTATAGTCAGGCATATTATGAAACCCACTTCCCCTATACATAATCCTTGCAAAATTACAGTTCCTAGCCTGTGGTGGTAATACACTGCAGATCACCAATGTGTGGGTTTGCTTTTCCGTATTGGGCCTTTTTATTTTGTTTTTTGCTGCGGAGAGAACGACAGAAGCCAACAGTTTTACTTTCGCTGAAGCCAGAAGGAACCAACAAGGGCTGAACAGAACTAGGTCTCAGAGTCAAGATGGCAAAATCTAGCATTTGTATTTGCAGACTTGTAGTCTACTCATTCAGTTTAACCGGCACTTAGGTACTATGGGCCTTACAAAAATTATTGTCCATCCCTTCAAATGGCTCAAGGATTTAATTTTAAATATAAGCAGCAAGTCTCCAACCCAATAACTTCTGAGTACAGCTAAGATGCACCTGAATAGGATTGCTTTATATGTATGAAATGAATCAGACTTTCTGGATATTTGATGGAGAAGTGCTGGTATTTGAAATGTATTTGAATCCTTCTAGAATTTCAAGATACTAAAAAAAGTTTCTACTGACCCAAAATAAAACTTCTACAAAACAGGCAAACTGAAAAAACCTCACTTTCGGAAAATACTTCTCTCCGTCCTTCTCCACATCCAAAGAAACATATAGAAGCACAGCCTATCAGTAGATGTGACTGCAGCCACACAAAAGGACAACTTTGATAATCGTTAAGTCTTTTGGAGACAAAAGTGACATCTTGACAACTCGTACAAAAATGTTTTGTTCTGGCTTTGGCCTGTTGCTGAGAATCTCACTTAAAAGCAGCCTCTGCATGACACGAACAGAACAAACTCTGCCATCTTCCAAGACGCACACTACTTGAGGCATCTAAGTACTATGTTTGCTGAGTAGATCGAAAAGGACATCAGCTCTTCAAATGGCAAAGAGTGAAGAGAAAGAATCAAGCCTGATGTCAGAGAGAGAAGCAAGGCCTTCTCCTAAGCACAGTCTCATGTTTGGAAATTCCAAATGCAACCTTTTTTTTCTTTTTTTCTTTGTGGAAGATTTTACTAAAAGTCGCTAGATACTAGAAAGTCACAGAGTATTCAGGAGGGAACAACAGAAATAGTGGTCTTGTGATTAAATACTTGATTATAAGTCTGAAGATTTTAATTGAATTCATAACTATCATATTCACCTTGTACAATTTTGGGCAAGCTATTAAAAGGTCTGCATTATCTCATTTTGAATTGGAAATTAATACCACTTTTGACTGTCTTTCAGTTAGACTACATGCTCCTTCCTTATTCAGCACTTGCTCAGCTCCCAGCCTGGCAGGTCCCAAGCTTTTTCATTGTTTGCAGATTAGAAATTGAAGATTTTTGAACCACAGACTTCTCAATTAAAAGGCAGGGAAGGACAGGAGGGTTCAACTGTTCACTTTCTTCCAACAGAGGAAAAAGTGGTTATTAAATAACACTTGCAGACGTTTATGACTAACAAAATAGAAGACAGTTTGCTGTAGCAAAACTATAGTTCAGCTGTGGAACTCTGCCAGAGGAGGCCACAAATGTTGAAAGTTTACATGTGTTCAAGAAACAAACAAAGCTAATGGTTATATTATTGTATACAATTATACACAGAGGTACCACTTCTCTAAGTCACAAGTCACAGTAGATTGGAGGCTAGGCAAGAAGATACTATAATCTACAACACTGAGCAGCTAGAAGTTGTTGAAAAACCTGAAGCAGATGAACTTTGAGCCTCCTGTCCCCAGTGACAGAAACCAGCTCTCATGGAAATCCTGGCCTGCCAGACAGGCAGTGCTCAGTGCCTCTGAGGAGGGTGAAAATAACGCTGAACCCCAAGTGGTTGTTTACAGCAGGACTCAGAGCTATGTAAGCAAACATATGGCAAGTGCTATTCCCAGCAAAATTTCACAGGGGAGAATTTGGCCACTGAGTGATCCCAAATCTCCGATTCTACCACCCTTTGCAAGAGGCAAATCCTGGTGCCTACTTGTTTCCAAGGTCCAGCCCTTGACAAGATGGAGGCTTGGTCATTCCTGCCAGGCCACGCCATAGGGCAGAGGAACAAGTGTCCCCAGCACCCCTCCAGCTGCGCTGCAGAAGCTGTAGGCACCTTTTCTCAAGGCAAGCCAGGTGCCAGCAGAGTGTCGCGAAGATCTGCAGGGTGCTGAGCACTGCTGCATGTGTGGCCTGCCAGAAGTGCCTCCTTAATAGTTTCAACCACAGGACATGCTGAAAAGGGGAAGTGGATAATAAAGGCCCATTTCACTACAGCATTGTGGCTAAGGTGATTTAAGAGTCATTACTCCTTGTCTGCGCTGGACTTAGTGAGAGGAGAAACATGCTTGGTTTAAAAATAAATAAATGAGAACAGACTCCTTTCTCCTAGGCAGTTTGCATGCCTTACTGCAGGCTCAGATCTATTTCTGGTCCCTGTCACTAAAGGTTACTCAGACAGCAAGCAGCAATCCCATATCTAGCACTTGGCAGGGGCTCAACAGCAAGGCCATGAAGCTGTGTCAACACCTACACTGCAAAAGGCAGAAGTGTCTCTGCAGACCCCACCGGCACCCTCCAGCCTGAAAAGCATCTTTTGGTTCCGCTGGAGAGTGTGGGGGGAACACATGCCCGTGCAGACCTTGGAACAACAGAAGAGCCTAGTTAGGGCAGACAAACACTAATTGTCCAGAGGCTGTGGAGTCTCCACTTTGGAGACATGCTACACTGGACAGGACAAGGCCCTGAGCAACCTGATCTACCTTCAGAGTTAGTCCTGCTCCGAGTGGGATGTTGTTGAGCCAAATGCCTCCGGATGCCCCTTTCAACCTGAGCTATTCTAAGACTGAAGCAACAGCCTTCACGATACTTAATCGGTAACTCTTTCCATCAGCAAAAATGAAGTTTCTCAGGCTGGTCAGAAACATAAAGCAGAAGTGATACCATGTGAAACTTTAGATCTCTCTTCCAGAAAGGTGTTGTCACAATGTGATTCATGCCACGTCTCAGTTCTGTGTTCTGAGAAACTCACAGTCCTTCCTTGCACACCACAAGGGGAGCGAGGCGTGTATCACCAGATCTTTGACTGTACCTTAGTATCACAGGCCCGCAGTAGGATGGGTGGATTTTGCTGCACATATCCTCCAGCTGCAGCCGTTCTCCCGGGCTGATATCGTAGCTCTGCTTTGGGTAGCTGACCAGCCAGCCGTAGTCCACCCCAGTCTTGATCTTGCGATACTCGTTCTCCCGCTCTCGCTGCTGCTTCTCAGCCTGCTTCATCTGCCAACTCAGCTCCATCATTAGCGTCTCAGCCACCATCTCTGAGGGGTTCCTCTGGGAAATGCGGTTTGGGGGCTCATTCCACCTGAACCAGGATGCCAGTGACATAGTGCCCTGCGTTCTTCAGCGGGAGCGGGATTTGGGGTTGGGGAGAGAAAAAAAGAACAATATCACCACAATCAGCACAGCTCGGACAACATTTTCCCGCCATGTCCCCCAGATCTGTTGTTCACCTAAAAGTGAACAGTAATGCCTGTGCTAGTTTATAGTGTTCACACCTGAGGCATCCCTGTAGCAACTGGGTTTTGGCCTTGAGTACCAGCTATGATTGCTTTTACAATACCAGCCATAGCCAGCAGCTGCTGGAGGTCATTCTGCTCCTATCTCACATGTGCAGGAGGAGCAGCAGCAGGTCCTTTCATTGCTTTCATCCCTGGGAGGCCCCGGCCAGCAGCCAGCTCCTGCTCTCACATCATCACAGCGCTCTGACTGCTCGCTTGCTTGCCCAGGACATGTGAGCGAACGCGGGCTGGGATTGCTGCAACCCTCAAGTGTACAGGGTCTTGTTACGTGCCAGCCTCTGCTCAGCAGCACAGGTTTTCAGGGATGAAGATCCTAAAAACCGAAGACCTCCTTCTTCATAGCAATTGCATTATCATTGCTATTTTCATCTATACCTTCACCTGATGAGGCCGAGCGTGCCCTCTTGCTTGTGGTATTTTACCAGCTTGTGGTTAGCTTACTCCACTTTTATTCTGGCTGAGACCTGGTCTCACACTGATTTAACCTCAGTGGAGTTAGCCAGGGGCAAGTCAGTATAGAGAAGCCCAGCTACGAACCTGACACTTCTGCCTCCTCCCAACTCTTCCTAGCTCACCAGCTATTTCATTGGGAGATGGACAAGGGGGTAATTTAGTAGTTAGAACTAGGAAACAGAGCAAGGAGGAGGCATGGGCTCTGACTTGATCCGCTCTGGCTCTCACATGGTCCTGGGCTTTTCTTACTGCCTTTTTATTTCATCACACAGTCTCACCTCCAAGCGAGCTCTTCTGTGCAGGGAGGAGCCTCCTACCTAGCACTTACGTTGGGTGTCAAGGCAGTCCTGCAGAGGACAAGCAGTCACAAAAATATTGCAGATATATTCATTGCAAGGCCTGCTGAGCCCAAGCCTGGCACTAACAAGGAGCTTTCATAAAACACTGGCACACTTACTTTTGCAAAGGGAACACAGATACCCCGACCCTGCATAAGCCTTGCACTTTCATCTCCTATGTTAACATCCACTTCCAAATGGGAAAGCATGAAGCAAGGAAATCATCTCACCTGCCACTGAAATGGCCCATTCTCAAATGAAGGAAAATCTTATCCCAGCGTTTTATGCACAGTGGCAGCTTGTGCTGGCTGCCCCTGAGGGAGCCTTGTTTGTATGAGATTGTTTCCTTCCCCATCCCTCATCCATCATCTCCTCTTCCCAAGAGCTGGAAGCCAGCCATCTCCATTTGGCAGGACTGAAAGCCACCACTGCCCAACGCGGGGCCCTGCAGCCTGCTGGAGGTACTGTGGCCTCCACTAATTGTAGCTGCTGTTTTCAATTTAGAGCTCACAGGCAGGCTAATTCTGCATTGCCTCCGAATGGCTCTCCTGTTAGGGAAGAGGCAACGGACTATCAGCAAGATGTGGCCACCTAAGGGGAGGAAAAGGGCTTGGAATTACCTTCTCACTGAGGAGAAGGACAAAAGTACACTTTGCAAGCATTCATGGTGAAATTATAAAAAGAAAGAAAGAGACACTGCCTCATCTGATACTTGTGCTGTATAGTTGGCAGTTTTCTGATCCTTTCTGATCAGTTTTCTGATCCCAGGTTTTCCTGGTAGCTGGCTTTAATCCATTTGATGAGCTGGTTAGGGGTTATTCAAGCAAAATTTCAGGGTCATTTATTGAAGCTCCATCCAGAAGCATTTCGAGTTTCAAGATTTCCATGTCATTCTCTGTGTGAAACCTTCCCTTCGCGCTGTTGACTGCAAGGTGACAACCACCTCCCAAGGGTTTAGGCAGGCTTTTGCTGTAGCTACATTGAAGTCTGGAATTCTGGCTTCTCTCACACACAGCCTTGGGGATTTCCTTCATTTTTTAGCGATTGTTAGTAAGTACCTTTGAGACTTTCTCAAATGAAAGTTTTCTTTTAGCTGTAGTTATAAAGAAACTTTTTGCTCATTCCAAACCTTATTTCTCAGCATTGCCAGCACGTCCTGCATTTCTCTCCCTCTCGCTTCCTCTAGAGCTTTGCTCCGTTCTTTTCTCACCACATGCTCTGTACCTCTACCCCACTTCTTCCACCTCTCACCTTCAGCTTTGCCTGTATTTCCCCGTGTTTTCCACTTCTTGCTCCAGAAGCTGCACAAAGGAGCCAAGCAGTATCAAGGTCTCGGTTTCTCCCCTTCCCAAAACAAGATTGCAGCCTTTCCTAGCTCTTTTACGACCAAAGGGAATATTTTCTGTAACGTACTCTTTGCCTATTGTTTGGCCAACTGAAGGCTGTTCATGTAACTGGACAGACATCAATCTCCTGGAGACTCTTGCGGGCAGGATCACTGTTTGCTAAGACTTGTTATATCAGGGCTGCTTTCTCATAAGCCATGAGTGAATCAGCAGCACCAGCTTCCCCTGTAGAAACTGAATTTCTGAGAATGAAGAATTCTCTTTCCATTGATTCTTCTCACAGCTTCCAGCTTCCAAAGGCTTCCAGGACTGGAAGGAGGCACAGAGCGGGATGTGCAAAGTGAGAATACAGCTTGACCCTCTATAAGTGTATGTTCTCAGTTTGTCAGGTTTCCTGTGACTTGCATTTCTCTTAGTAGCCTGTTAATCCAGGAGTGCTACTGATAATCATTACTGATTTACAGTAGTCCTGGGGGCACATCAGTTGTGCCAGAGTGGAGGGAGAAAAGTCTTGAGGGCTTGGACAAGCAGGAGTCTAATCCAAAGTCCAGTGACGTCAATGGAAACATTGTCACTCATTTCAGTGGGCTATAGATAGAGCCCCAGGAAATCCACTGTCAGACAGGCAAAGCATGGTGACAAACTGGGAGCTCGGAAATACCTTCTCTCCCATCCCGTGGGTGGTGGTTTCTTACTACTAGCAGCAGAGAGCAGAGAGACAGAATTTGTTCATGCAGGAGACCCGTTCAACCTTTTCCCACATATGCCAGATCAGAGAGTAACAAGCAAGGAAGACAGTTTCTAAAAGAAGCAGAACAAGCTTCATCCCCAGATTGTGCTGGTAATCTCAGCCACTTTTTAAAGGGGACACAAGAAGAAGAGAAGATGTGACACTGGGGGTCATATGAAAATACTGAATTAGTTTTTATTTTCCTTTTTGGTGAAGTTTGGATTGCATCATTCAAAGAGTCAGAAACCCAGCGTCCTCTGGACAGCAAAGAGTATCTAATCATCTCTCTGCACTGCACCTCAAAGGTAGACTGAAGCCAGCTTGGCTACACCCATCTCAGAAGTCTGTATGTGATAACTGATGCATCCAGGCTTCCCATGCATGGCATCTCAGAAGTCTGTATGTGATAACTGATGCATCCAGCCCCATGCAGGGCTGTGCTGCTGCCTAAACCTAAGTAAGCAGTGACAGCGCCACAGAGGAATCCCAAATTCTGGTTTTCTTGTAACAAAGGTATTTTTATTTTGTTTCAAACAAAGAATCGAAGCACAGTTCTAAATAAGAAACTGCTATCAGCACCTTCCCAGTTTTATTTATATAACCCGTCATAAGCCTGTAATGAAGACCTTGCTCCCTGTTCCTCTACCACCTCTCTGCAAGGCTGGTTAGTCTTATCCACTGCATGGAGAGCCTCGCCTTCCCAGGGCTCCAAGAACACCGCTTCCCCTCCAGCTGGAATCTCCTTTATTGTTTAGCAAAGTGGAAGGCTACGGCATTTATGACTGCTTGCTGGGCTATTGTAATCTCAGGGGAAATTCTGACCTCAGATTGAGAGCCCACACCTATCCTGGGTGACAATTAATGCCAAAAGGCATTCAATAGAGCTCTTCAGGCAAGACACTTAAAAGCCATGCAAATATCCTGATAGTAATGCAGCAGCTCTCCTCAGCCCCACTGCTGAATAGCGAATAGCAAGGGTTCCTGGGGAGGCTGGGGTCTGCTTTTAGACCACATCAGAGAATGCATTCCACTTTAGGAGCACAGGAACTGTTTTGAAGGACACAAGCTATTTGCGAACAAAGAATCTTCAGAGCGGTTAACATATATCCAAGGATATGACCCAGTTTCAAGTAGCAGGGAGTTTTGATTAACAGAAGCACAGGGGATCAAGGTGGTGCTTCAGATGAAGCGTTACTGACTGTCAAGTCGTGATGGCTGCACGTGTCAGAGGGTGCCAGAGGGAGCCCAGGCCAGTGCCCAAGGGGCAGGGGCGCTGTGCTCAGGGGAGGCACTCGCGAGCCAGGGAGCGCTGACCCCCGGCCCTCGCTCAGGGCTGGAGCTGCCTGCGCAGGCATCGCGGCTCGCGGTGAAGGAGGGGAGCCGACAGCCTGCAGGCAGCCGGGTGTTCATACGCCGTACGATTTCCTCTCCTCTAGACTCTCTACTCTCATCATAGGTAGCATAACAGAAGGGCAGCCAGAGCGTGTCTTGCTGCAGGAGGTGCTGTGAGATGAAACAGAAATCAAAGGGATACCAGCTCTACCAAAGGAGCATCTGAGTGGCCTTTTGTAACTAGCACCGCATACAGTTAGGCCACATTTTCTTCTTTCAGTTAGTAGTTCTGAAAAGAAGATTTCTTTGTAATGTAACTCCTTAAAATTGAGAATACGAGTAAAATGTTGCTCTGACTTGCCCTACATTTGTGTATTTTCTAATTCACTCTTCGAGCATAAATCTTTCAGGGGAAAAAAAAAGTACCTCCGGTGCATTTCACATCTGTACTTAGATTGCAAGAAGGCAGAAGAAACAAGTCCTTGGCCTGACCCGGACTCAGCTGTCGGTGGGAAAGCTATTTTTAAATGACCAATGAAAACAACAACACAAGCAGAAAAGGTAGGCGATAGAAACAGCTACAGCCTCAGGATCTTCTGTGCAGCTGGACTAACATAAAGCAGATTCCTTTCACTGAATAAATTAATAAATGAGCTATGTTGATTAATTCTAGGCAAAAACCCAGCCTACAGATCTTGAACGAAAAGTGAAGGAGCAGCCCAAGGGCTTAGAGCCCCCGTTACGGCTGAAACTCTCTACAGAAGATAATCTTCATGGTAGCTGCAGTAGCAAAGGGTGGGTGTTCTGCAAATCTGCTTACGGAGGAGCATAGTAGCATTTTACAGTTTGCCCACTTACCAGAGCAAGTAAATTCCATCTGCCGAGCACCAGGACTATTTCTTTGCCAAACTCCCACTCATGTTTTAAACAATAAATGTTTAATACCAACCATAAAAATATTGTATAGGAGTTACACTAGATTGTTACTTAAACCTACCAAAGCCAGGAAGTTAAACGCACCCTGATCTGCTGTGGTGTTTTGCTCAGACACGGCTCAGACCTTGCTGTGGTGGTACCTCAAATGCACTTCCAACACTGTAGCCTGGTCTGATCTCTGCAGACGGTGCAGTCGAGTTTCCAGCAGCACAAAGGGACCTAAAGTATTCCTCACTGCTCATGTAAGTGAGAGACCTCAGGCAATAGAGGAGGCACAGAGTTTTCCTGCCACTAAAGCTACACAAACCAAAAACTGTTACCATAAAGCAACAATAAACATCTGATGCAGGTCTTTAAAACAAAAGGTGAGAATCTATTTTAACTGATGCCTGTGTATTTCTCTTCAGTGGTGAATCTTGGCTACAGTATTTGTCGAAAAGAGTATTTACTGGAGAGCCTCAAAGCCCTACTTGGTCTTAGCTCACAGCAGCACCACTAACCTACACGGGCCTTCTGCTCGTACTGGACATCAC